>QRFJ01006292.1:0-27873 GCA_006176705.1 Cocos nucifera | reverse complement strand
AGAAGCGTTCTGGATCAAGCCACGCAAGCGCCTGGCCTCTACCCGGTATCCACTCGGGTGGATCTGGAAATCCTCTTCTTCTCTATCACGCCTCCAAAAATCAGATCTGGATCTGATCTGGAGGAATCTTTCAAAACTCTTTGAAAGATCTGCAGTCGTTCTTGCAGCAGCGCAGCCTTCTTGCTTTTGAATCTCCTTTTCTTTGATCTAATCGCACCAATCAAATCCAAAACACTTTTGGACGTGAAGAGCAAGGGGAAAAGAGTATGGCATGGAGAAAGGGGAGAGGCAGCCTTGGGGGCGTGGGAAATTGCTTCTTGATATTTTTTATTTGGCAGCTGGTCTCTTATATAGACTACCTGTGATCCAAGCACTCCCTCCTCAACCAATCACAACCCTTTGTGAAATCAGATCTAAATCTGATTGGTGGATTAGACCCTGGATTCCTCTTGAGAGTGCCTGGACCAGTCAAACTGATTCTTAGTAAAACCTTCAGTGAATCCTAAAGGGGAGTGGAGTCCTTGTCCAACAAGGACTCCTAGGCGCCTCTACTTGGGCTCACGCCACCCTTGGCGTGCGCCCTTCATCCTTGCCAGGTTCTGGCAGGGGGACAGGCCCCCACCAGCTCTCCAATAGGTGCATGACATGTGGTCAAAAGTCAAAGGATGAATGGTCAACGTTTGACCAGTCAAAAGGTAGACTTTTGACCAAAGTCAAAGAACAAGAAATGGCAGTGACCAAAATTGGCAGGTAATGTCTTACAAAATAAGACACCTATTCTGACTTGGACAACCTCCAGTCAGACCATAAGAAGACTTCCTGTTTGAGCACAAACTCCTTTGGCTAGACAGGACGAACTTATTTATAGATAGCAAAAGAAAAACTTTAGGTTCAATCGAGTGCTAGCACGATTTCCTTGAACCTAATTGAATCTCATTCAGATCAATTGAACTAATATTAGTTCAATTGATGATCACCCAGATTCAAACCTTGTTTGTGTGACCCAGTTAGGTTCAGTTCTGTATGGTAATGGGATATGTCATGATCTCTATCATCGACATCATCGAAACTCCTTTCGATGGATCAGAATCTTCTGATTCGAACAGCTAGAATGATCGATCATCTAATCATTCTAATTGCTCCCAAAATCCACCAGTGACACTACCAGTATATGGTGGCAACCCATCAGAGCTGAAATGCGAACCTCTTGGTGCAGCTACCTAGTGTGATTCAGTTCTTCATATCTGAGCCCCGATCAGATTAGGGTTAAGGTGAACTCGTCAAACCCTAATCTCTGTCATATGATGTAATCATTCGATTCGAGTCGAATTGTGAAAATCTAAAATAAGAAACTCTTTCTATTATTTCACCTCTGCCATGGCCATGGGGCTGCAAACAGGATCATCAACAGGGTAATAGGATTACCCTATTCAGGTAAATTGAATGTGATTTAATTTATCCTTTTCATTTAATTTTTATTAAATAAATAAGAATCAGATCTGAAGCATCCCTGATCTGATACAGATCTAAGAGAAAAATTTTTGAAATATATCTCTTGATCTGATCAGATCTGAACGAACCTGGTCAGGGAAATCAGGATTTCCCTTCAATGTCATGCACCTATTGGAGAGCTGGTGGGGGCCTGTCCCCCTGCCAGAACCTGGCAAGGAGAAGGGCGCACGCCAAGGGTGGCGTGAGCCCAAGTAGGAGGCGCCTAGGAGTCCTTGTTGGACAAGGACTCCACCTCCCTTTTGGATTCCAATCAGAGTTCTACTAAGAATCCAGTTTGACTGGTCTTAGGCACCCTCTAAGGAGGAATCCAGGGGTCTCTATTCCAACCAATCAGATTTAGATCTGATTTCACAAAGGGTTGTGATTGGTTGAGAGGAAGAGGAGTTGGATCACAAGAGGTCTATAAATAAGACCCTGCGCCCAACCCTAATTCAAAATGAGATTTCCCATGCCCCAAGGCTGCCTCTCCCCTCCTTCTCCATGCCATAGTCTCTTCTCCCCTTGCTCTCCACGTCCAAAAGTGTTTTGGATTTAGTTTGGTGCGATTCAGATCAAGGAAAGGCGATCAAAAGCAAGAAGGCTGCGCTGTTGCAAAAGGACGACTGCAGATCTTCAAAAGAGTTTTGAAGATCCTCCAGATCAGATCCAGATCTGATTTTTGGAGGTGTGATAGAGAAGAAGAGGTTCTCCAGATCCAACCCGAGTGGGTACCGATAGAGGCCAGGCGCTTGCGTGGCTAAGATCCAGAACCTTCCGCTGCAATCAGGATCATCTACAGGGTAATAGGATTACCCAAACCAGGTAAATTGAATTTCATTTAATTTATCTTGTTTTATTTTATTTATTAAAATAATAAGAATCAGATCTAAAACATATCAAGATCTGATTAAGATCAAGAGAAAATTTTTGAAATATATCTCTTGATCTAATCAGATCTGGACGAACCTGGACCGGGAAATCAGGATTTCCCTTCAACTGGTATCAGAGCCATGGTTCTAGATTATTTATATAAGATTTTAATTTTATTTTAATTAGAAAATAAAGTGATTTCAGATGTCACATGAGATTTGACCAGATCTGAAATCAGAAAAATTAAAATTAAATGATTTGGATCTAAGAACATGAAGATATGCATGACTAGTTCTAGAATAGAATAGTTCTATAGAATAGTTTTGCATGTCTTTGATTTAATCTGATTAAATCATATTTTAGATCTTCTTATTTACTGTTTTCTGATATTATAAGTGTTATAATAACATCTAATAAACAGCAAATAAAAATTATATTAAAAAACAGTAAATAAGAAGATCTAAAATATGATTTAATCAGATTAAATCAAAGACATGCAAAAACTATTCTATAGAACTATTCTATTCTAGAACTAGTCATGCATATCTTCATGTTCTTAGATCCAAATCATTTAATTTTAATTTTTCTGATTTCAGATCTGATCACATCTCATGTGACATCTGAAATCACTTTATTTTCTAATTAAAATAAAATTAAAATCAGATCTAAATAATCTAGAACCATGGCTCTGATACCAGTTGAAGGGAAATCCTGATTTCCCGGTCCAGGTTCGTCCAGATCTGATTAGATCAAGAGATATATTTCAAAAATTTTCTCTTGATCTTAATCAGATCTTGATATGTTTCAGATCTGATTCTTATTATTTTAATAAATAAAATAAAATAAGATAAATTAAATCAAATTTAATTTACCTGATTTGGGTAATCCTATTACCCTGTAGATGATCCTGATTGCAGCGGAAGGTTCTGGATCTTAGCCACGCAAGCGCCTGGCCTCTACCGGTATCCACTCGGGTTGGATCTGGAGAACCTCTTCTTCTCTATCACACCTCCAAAAATCAGATCTGGATCTGATCTGGAGGATCTTCAAAACTCTTTTGAAGATCTGCAGTCGTCCTTTTGCAGCAGCGCAGCCTTCTTGCTTTTGATCGCCTTTCCTTGATCTGAATCGCACCAAACTAAATCCAAAACACTTTTGGACGTGGAGAGCAAGGGGAGAAGAGACTATGGCATGGAGAAGGAGGGGAGAGGCAGCCTTGGGGCGTGGGAAATCTCATTTTGAATTAGGGTTGGGCGCAGGGTCTTATTTATAGACCTCTTGTGATCCAACTCCTCTTCCTCTCAACCAATCACAACCCTTTGTGAAATCAGATCTAAATCTGATTGGTTGGAATAGAGACCCCTGGATTCCTCCTTAGAGGGCGCCTAAGACCAGTCAAACTGGATTCTTAGTAGAACTCTGATTGGAATCCAAAAGGGAGGTGGAGTCCTTGTCCAACAAGGACTCCTAGGCGCCTCCTACTTGGGCTCACGCCACCCTTGGCGTGCGCCCTTCTCCTTGCCAGGTTCTGGCAGGGGGACAGGCCCCCACCAGCTCTCCAATAGGTGCATGACATGTGGTCAAAAGTCAAAGGGTCAATGGTCAACGTTTGACCAGTCAAAGGTAGACTTTTGACCAAAGTCAAAGAACAAGAAATGGCAGGTGACCTAAAAATGGCAGGTAATGTCTTACAAATAAGACAACCTATTCTGACTTGGACAACCTCCAGTCAGACCATATGAAGGCCTCTGATTGAGCACAAACTCCTTTGGCTCAGTCAGGACAACTTATTTATGATAGTAAAAGAAGAACGTTAGGTTCAATCGAGTGCTAGCACGATTTCCTTGAACCTAATTGAATCTCATTCAGATCAATTGAACTAGATCAGTTCAATTGATGATCACCAGATTCAAACCCTTGTTTGTGTGACCCAGTTAGGTTCAGTTCTGTATGGTAATGGGATATGTCATGATCTCTATCATAGACATCATCGAAACTCCTTTCGATGGATCAGAACTCTTCTGATTCGAACAGCTAGAATGATCGATCATCTAAATCATTCTAATTGCTCCCAAAATCCACCAGTGACACCTAGCAGTATATGGTGGCAACCCATCAGAGCTGAATGTGAACCTCTTGGTGCAGCTACCTGTGTGATTCAGTTCTTCTATCTTGAGCCCCGATCAGATTAGGGTTAAGGTAAACTCGTCAAACCCTAGTCTCTGTCATATGATGTAATCATTCGATTCGAGTCCAATGTGAAAATCTAAATAGAAACTCTTTCTATTATTTCACTCTGCCATGGCCATGGGCTTCAGGACTTGATTCTCATGATCATCATAGGGCTACTCCTCTACCACCGAGGTAGATAGATCCCATCTTGATGCAATCCAGTTCCTACAATGAACATGTCACAGCCAACATACACCTCAGGGTTCCATATGGCTAGGAGACCGAGTAATGGTGTAGTCAAACTATAACACCCTCAAGGTGAACTGCCGATGCATCTCAGGTCAAAGAACCAGACACACTACTGCAGCATCGAGTCAGTCATTGACGAGAAGGTAGACTTCCTAATGACTACTCGAGGTGGTCACGCTCAGTGCCCTCGTTCTCTAACGAGTACCTGTACTCTCGCTCTGGTGTCTCCACACCGTAGACTCAAGACTCATCTACTAAAGAGAAGCGATCGTACACCAATCTTCCGGATCAATCACCATCCTTGTGATGATCCTATGGTCGGGAGCTGTTTATGAGTTAATAATGATTATTCATGTCTTAAATTTTCAACTCTTGAAAATATGAATTATCATTACCATTAACTCAAAGGATGTATCACAGACACTAAATACACATGTGTGATAGAAAATAACCTATTTCATTAATTATAGTCAAAATTATAATTTTGCCCCTAGAAGTGTATTACAAGTGTCAGCCAATTCTGGCTTCTAGGGCACATATATCTAACAATCCATGCCAATAATTATGGAGGAGGTGCCCAACTATCTTGCCCCATTTGACCTTTCCTTGTCTAGCTTTTGATCTAGAAAAGGACTGTTGTTTTTTTCTCTATTTATTGAACGAATTCTTGACTGAAATTTTCATGAAATATAGAGCTTTAGAAGAGGTTTGGGTGTGTGCAAAAATTAGAGGAAGAGGATCCTTGGGTGTGGGGGTTCCATAAGCACCAAACTAGGTGTCTAGGTGAGAAAAAAGAGAAGAAGAAGAGGATCTTCTGCTAAGGCTATTTTATTCTTCATCTCTCCTCCTTCTTTTGACTATATTCTGAGAGAATCTTAGATTAAAAAATTCTTCTCTTCCTTATCATATTTTGGAGAGTCTAAGTTTTGAAGAAGAGAGTGTTGGATTGACCGTCGAAGAAGGATCAGCATGGTACTAGCATGCTATGCTGATTTTCTGCATCAGACTTCAGATCAAAGTTCGTAGGCTCGTGTGGATGACTCCTAGAGGTCAGACACATGTGCAGCTCATGACTCCATCCTCAAGCATGGATCAGCAAGTTAAAATATCTAACTTGCATAGGTAATAGATCTGATCTATTGATTTCATACCTGCATTAGATGTAGTGTGGATCTAGGTTGATGTGATCAACCTTTTCTTTTCCTTTATGTTTTTAATTTTTGATTTAATATCATGTCTTGATCATATAATAGATCTAAGATCTAGATTTTTATATGTTTATTTAAATAAATATTTAATTTATTTAAGTCTTTCACTGTCTGATCCTGAAAAAGTTTCAAGATCTACCTATGAAACCGTAGATCTAGTTTTTTCAATTGGTATTAGAGCCTAGATTCTGATTACATAATTTTTATACATATTTAGATTATTTTTTAGATTAGATATAATTTATAATCTAATTATTAAATCTAAAATTAAAAATCCAGATCTCACGAATTGCCATAAGTTTGTCCTGCTGTAAGGTTTATCCCTTACAGTGAAAAGGTTATCCTAGTTTGTGATGATCTGACTCTAATCATAAATTTATTAGATTAGATTTAATTATATTTATAATTTAATAAATTTAAAATAGTTTTAGATCTAAAAATAAAATATTTTAGATTGCATGAACTATCATAAGGTTGTCCTACTGTAAGGTCTATCCCTTACAGTGGAAATGTTGTCCTAGCACGTGCTGATCTATAATATTGATCATAAAATTTTAGATTAGATCTAAGAGATTTTATGATCCAATGAAAAATATTTTAATCTATTTTTAATCATATAAATGTATTATTTTTGATTTAGGGAGATTTATGATTGATTATTATTGAATCTATTTCAATTACAGGAACCTGTTTAGATTAGATCTAAAGTAGCTTCATGTTTATTTTACTTGTATATTGATTATGAATCAAACATGCAACTTGATTGATAGAATCAGGTTGTAAAAATATTTTACAAATATAAAAATCATTTTCAAAAAGCCAAACCTAAACCCTCAGCCCAAAACTTAATTAAGAATTAAGAAGTTATTTGATTAGGTTCTAGGATTGTAAATTAAAGATCCTATGATACGAATCATAACATATTAGGTTAATGGGTTAGTGGGGATTAGGTCCATTAATTGGATTAGATCTAAGGTTAGATTAAAGAATGGACTTAATTAGAGAATTGACTAAATCTAATCAATTATTGTCTTAGATTAGGTCAAAGATTCTCTAGATCAATTACAATAGTTGTAGTATGTCAAGTCCATGTCTTTAACATGAATCAAATGGACTTGATTCTTGGCTAAGAGGTCTAGCTCGAACTGTTAGGTTGATATAATCAAGACTAATTAAACCAGTTGGTGTCTAAGGTATGTTTGGCACGTACGATCGATGGTTTTTAATTGACAACCCACTTACCTGGCCATTTTCGATGGTGTCTAAGGCAAACTTTGGCAGACCCTTCCACCAATCTCACTTACCTGGCCTTCTTAGTGAGATTGACTTTTGATCAGATCACTTGACAATTTGAGTTGACCTATGTTAGCTAGGTAAATCAGTGTGACTGATTTAGGTGCTCCTAGACCAGCCTATTAGTGGTCTCCCTTAAGCTGACTTAGTGAAGCCAGTGGGAGGATCATGATAAGCTGGTTAATCTGACCTACTCACTTCTATAAATAAATACTCTAAAATTATTAGGTCCCTAAAATGAAATAGTTATATGATAACTAGATCATAGCCTCTCATTAAAGTGGATGATAATGGGTCCACCAGTTGGATAATCATTGGAGGCCCAAGGCCTGGTGCTTATCGGTTGATGGAATTATCATTCATTATATAATCTCTTGGATACATCTTTCTAAATGGTGGTCAGGAGGGCTAACCAAAGTTGAGCCTGATCATTCATTGGTTAGATGGGCAAAGTATGGTCATGTTAATGGTTGGACCTAACTGGATCTTTTTCTAGGAAGGTCAAAGCCAACTAATCAGGGGTTGGGGTAAAATTTAATTACTAGAAGTTGTTTGAAGAAACAATTGGTGATGAACCTATCTTTAGATGTACATGGATGGCCCAACCAAAGTTGGGCTCGTGTATAGTCTATGTGGATTCTAGTACCAACTAAGGAATTATGATAATTTCTCGGATTGGAGGTAGAGGCTACCAATTCGAATAAATAGTGGAAGAATCTTTTGATTAAAGTCTAAATCTTTAGATTTAATGAATTAATTACTAATAAGGTTATATTTTTTTTTTTGTAGATATGGCCACTTTCTCATTGCTTCGATCATTGTTGGACAATGATAAGTTGGTGGGACCCAACTTCGATAGCTGGTACCAAAAGTTGAAGATAGTCCTGGAGCATGAACAGATCCTATATGTGCTAATGGATCCTGCACCTGAAGAGCCAGCTACTAATGCACAAAGAACAGTTAGAGATACTAACCAAAAGTGGCTCAGTGATCGGACCATAGTGCGCTGCATCATGCTGGCTGCTATGAGCGATGAGTTCAATCGCAAATTTGAGATGGCTAAGCCAAAGGACATGCTTCAAGTGTTGGAGGATTTCTTTGGCACACCCAATGATGTGGAGAGCCATAAGACTAGTTGTGCCATCTTCAACACCAGAATGTGGGATAGTGCCTCTATCACTAATCATATATTGTACATGATCGATCTGATAGAGTGATTGAGCAAACTCGACTTTCCTTACATAAACAGCTTGGGAAAGATGCAATATTGAACTCATTGCCCAAGTTGTTTCTCACATTCTGTACTCATTTCAGAATGACCAAGCTTGAAGTAGACTACCACGGGTTACTGGGGTTACTTTAGAACTTTGAGAAGGATCACCAACTCCACAAAGAGTTGGTGAACTTAGTGGGAGGTTCATCTTCTGGCTCTCAATCCTTTAGGAAAGGGAAGAATAACAAGAAGAAGAAAGCTAAGAAGGTGCAAGTTCAGGCTGGGATATCTATGTAGGGCTAGACCAAGAAGATTAAGTCCAATAAGAGTCAAGCTAAATGCTTCTTTTGCAAGAAGCAGGGGCACTGAAAGAGAAACTGTCCTCAGTACATTGCCTCTCTAGATCCGAACAGGTAGAGAAAGAAGTAAGCTATTGCTTGGTAAGGTATTTATATGATAACTCCTTGCAATTTCTCTATTTATGATATTACTGACTGGATATTGGATATCAATAGTCCTTACCATATTTGTAATTCATTGTAGAGGTTGCAGGTTAGTAGGAGATTTGAGCAAGATGAAAGGTTCCTAAATATTGGAGATGGAAGATTAGTTCCAGTTCTAGCTTAAAAAATTTTGAAAGTTGTATTTGAGTCCCATACCATTGTTCTTAGTGATTGTCACTTCTGTCCCAATTTTTTTTTAAATATCATTTTTGTAGGCCTTCTGGCCAAAAATGATTATGAAATTTTAATAAAGAAATAAGTCTGTAATATCATTATGAATGGTGTTACTATTTTTAGTGGACATTTGAATAATGGTGTGTATATGCTATCGCAACATGTTAACGTAGTCTATTCAACTGGCAAGCACCCTAGATTAGATAGTATGTTAGATATCTACTTATGCCATTATAGGCTAGGTCACATAAATAAGAATCGCATAGATAGGTTAACTCAAGAGGGAATCCTCGAAGTCAGTGATTGTAAATCACTTTCAACCTGTGAATCCTGTCTTCTTGGTAAAATGACCAAGTCTCCTTTTACTGAAAAAGATGAAAGAGCCACTGAGCTCTTAGGTCTAGTACATACTGATGTATGTGGATCAATGAGCACAAGTGCCAGAGGTGGATATGATTACTTTATTACTTTTATAGATGATCAATCTAGATATGAATATGTCTATTTGATGAAACATACGTTGGATTCTTTTGAAATGTTCAAATGATTCTAAAATGAAGTAGAAAAATAAACTAGAAAGAGTATTAAAACTCTTTGATTTGATCGAGGAGGGAAATACCTTTTCAGTGAATTTTTCATATATCTAGGAGAGAATAGGATTCTATCCCAATGGACTCCTCTAGGAACACTATAGCATAATGGTATGTCGGACAGAAAGAATTGGACTCTATTAGATATGATCAATCAATGATGGATTTTGCTAGCTTGCCGATATCCTTCTGGAGATATGCACTCAAATTGGCTTGTTTTCTATTAAATAGGATTCCAAGTAAGTCTGTAGTTAAGACTCCATATGAGATATGGATAGGGTGTAAGCCAGCACATTCACACCTTAGGGTTTGGGGGTGCCCGGCTTATGTCAAATGGCCAGTTACAGATAAACTTGGACCTAGGTCTGACAAGTGCATATTTATAGGGTACCCAAAAGAGATAAAAGGATACTATTTCTACAACGCTGTTGAACAAAAGGTGTTCCTCAGCCTTAGGACAACCTTTTTGGAAAAGAAATTTCTTGGTGAAGGAACTGTTACCTCTAAGGTTGAATTTAATGAAGTTCAACAAGTAGAAAAACTGACACCTATAGCTGAACCAGAACCAGATTCGATTAGATCAAATCTAGAGCTCAATGTACCTGCACCATTAAGGCATTTCGATAGAGTACCACATCAGTCGAATAGATACTATGATTTCTTGGTCTGGGATGGTGATTCCATCGAACTCAATAAAAATGATGAGGATCCGATCACCTATATGGATGCTATGTAGAAACCTGATTTCGAGAAATAGCTTTAGGCCCTAAAATCCAAAATAGAGTCCATGAAGGTCAACGATGTATGGATATTGGTTGACCCACCTAAAGTGGTTAAATCCATTGGGTGTAAATGGGTCTTCAAAAGGAAGAGGGGCGCAGACAAAAAGATAGAGACCTATAAAGTCCATATGGTTGCCAGAGGTTATCGTCAATGTTATGATATTAACTATGATGAGACATTCTCCCCCATGGCAATGCTCAAGTCCATTCAAATTATGCTTGTGATTGTTGCCCATATGGACTATGAGATCTGGTGGATGGATGTGAAGACAGCTTTTTTGAACGGAGAGTTGACTGAAGAGGTGTATATGGTACTGAAGAAAAATTCTGATTTTTTGGATCAGATTTGTTCAGATCTGATTGGATCAAGAGAGATATTTCAAAAAAATTTTCTATAAACCTAGATCGAATCTAAAATATTTTGGATCTAATTTTATAGATCTAATAAATAAAAATAAAAATAAATTAAATCTAATTTAATTTATACCTTGATGTTGGGTAATCAAATTACCCTTTGATGATCCTGTTGTTTGCTTGAGGTTCTGGATCTGGCCACGCAAGCGCCTGGTCTCTATCGGTATCCACTCGAGCTGGATTTAGAGATCTTCTCCATTTTTAACATCTCTCTAAATATCAGATCTGGATCTTATTTGGAGGATCTTCAAAACTCCTTTCGAAGATCTGCAGTCGTCTATGTAGCAGTGCTGCTTTCTTCCTTTCTCGTCACCTTTCTTTTCTTGGATCGCACCAAACTGGAGCCCAAAATTCCTTGGGTGTGGAGAAGAGAGAGAGGACCAGAAGTTGGCATGGAGGAGGGAGAGGGGTAGCCTTGGGACGTGGGCTAAGAGAGAACTCTATAAAAGTTAGGCGCAGACAAGGTTTATATAGATCCTGCTGCGCCATGCAGTACCACATCATCCCGGCCAATCACCTTGCTTCGTGCAATCAGATCTAAATCTAGTTGGTGGGATGACATCACCTCATCCAATCAGATGAGAGCCCCTCAATTGATCCTTAGATGGCACCTAAGATAGGTCAAAGTCTATTTTTAGGCACTACTTAAGTAGAATCCAAGAAGCAACATGAAGTTCCATCCGTATGGGACTCTAGGCATCCCTATCCATGGTTGCATGCCTCCCTAGGTGTGCACCCCTTTCTTTCCAATTTCTAGCAAGGAGACAAGCCCCTATCTGCTCTCCTATGGGAGCATGACACATGGGCAGATGTCTAAGGGTCAAAGGTCAACATTTGACCAAAGTCAAAGACAAGAATTAGTAGGTGACGAAAAATGGTAGGTATTGTCTCAAATTTATCTTATAAATTAAGACAACCCTTTTCTAACCTGAATAAGCTTCAGTCAGACCAAGTAAACATACCTGAGTGAGAACAAACACATTTGGCTCAGTTGAGATAACTTTTAATGATAGTAGAAGGAGAACGTTAGGCTCAATCGTGTGCTAGCATGATTTTCTTGAACCTAATTGAATCTTATTCAAATCAATTGAACTAGATTAGTCTAATTGATGATATGCAAATCCAAACCCTTATTTATGTGATCCAATTAGGTTCAGTTCTATATAGTAATGGGATATGTCGCAATCTCTATCATCGATATCATCAAAACTCCTTTCGATGGATCAAAACTCTTCTGATTCAGACAACTAGAATGATCGATCATCTAAATCATTCTAATTGCTCCCAAAATCCACCAGTGACACCTAGCATTATATGGTGGCAACCCATCAAAACTAGAAATGAACCTCTTGGTGCAGCTACCTATGTGATTAAGTTCTTCTATCTTGAGCCCCGATCAGATTAGGGTTAAGGTAAACTCGTCAAAGCCTAATTTTTGTCATATGATTTAACTATTCGTTTCAAGTCTGATGTGAAAATCTTAATAGAAACTCTTTCTATTATTTCACTCTACCATGGGCATGGGCTTATGGACTTGATTGTCATGATCCTCATAGAACTGCTCCTCATCCATCGAGGTAGATAGATTCCTTCTTGGTGCAATCTAATTTCTATAATGAGCATGCTATAGCCAACATACACCTCAAGGTTCCGAATGGCTAGGAGACCAAGTCATGGTGTAGTCAAACTATAACACCCTACTATCGATGCACCTCAAGTCAAAGAACCAGACACACCACTGCAACTTTGAGTCAGTCATCGATAAGAAGGTAGACTTTCTTATGACTGCTCGAGGTGGTCACGCTCAGTATCCTCATTCTCTAATGAGTACCTATACTTTCACTTCAATGTTTCTACACAGTAGACTCAAGACTCATCTAGAAGTGATTATACACTAGCCTTTTGGATCAATCACCATCCTCATGATGATCCTACGGTTGGGAGCATTTTATGAGTTAATAATGAAAATTCATGTCTTAAATTTTCAACTCTTGAAAATATGAATTATCATTACCATTAATTCAAGAGATGTATCATAGATGCTAAATACACATTTGTGATAGAAAAAATCCATTTTATTATTTATAGTCAAAATTATAATTTTGCCCCTAGAAGTGTATTACAAGTGTCAGTTAATTCTGGCTTCTAGGACATACATATCTAACAAACTCCCAGTTGACCTAAAGCCAATTGGCTACAAATCTAGGTCCCATCTTCTTAAGGTGGGCTTCCATCTTCTGCTGAACCAATGACTTTGTAAGCGAGTCCACCGCATTGTCTGCGGAGTCGACTCTCTTTGAAGGGAAATCCTGATTTCTCGGTCCAGGTTCGTCCAGATCTGATCAGATCAAGAGATATATTTCAAAATTTTTTCTCTTGATCTCAATCAGATCTTGATATGTTTCAGATCTGATTCTTATTATTTTAATAAATAAAATAAAATAAGATAAATTAAATAAAATTTAATTTACCTGATTTGGGTAATCCTATTACCCTGTAGATGATCCTGATTGCAGCGGAAGGTTCTGGATCTAGCCACGCAAGCGCCTGGCCTCTACCGGTATCCACTCGGGTTGGATCTGGAGATCCTCTTCTTCTCTATCATGCCTCCAAAAATAATCTCCCACTTGTCCTAAAGCCAATTGGCTACAAGTCTAAGTCCCATCTTCTCAAGGTGGGCTTCGATCTTCTGTTGTCCCAACGGCTTTGTAAGTGGGTCTGCCACATTATCTGCAGAGTTGACTCTCTTGACCTCAACGTAACCTTTCTCAAGGTAATCGCGGATGAGATGATATCGCCGCTCAATGTGCTTGGACTTCTGGTGAGACCTCGGCTCCTTAGCAAGGGCTATGGCGCCATTGTTGTCGCAGTAAAGAGGAATGGCATCTGATGGCATTACTCCAATTTCTGCAGCAAACTTCTTGTACCAGAACGCTTCCTTTGCAGCCTCTGATGCAGCTATATATTCTGCTTCCATGGTGGAATCTGCTATCACAGTTTGCTTGGAACTCTTCCAGCTGACAGCTCCACCATTGCACACAAACAGACTTCCAGATGTCGACTTTTGATCATCTATATCAGACATGAAGTCCGAGTCTGTGTATCCTTGAACTTGGAGTTCTCCATTACCAAAGACCAACATCATATCCTTAGTTCTTAAGTACTTGAGAAGAACTAAGGATATGATGTTGGTCTTTGGTAATGGAGAACTCCAAGTTCAAGGATACACAGACTCGGACTTCATGTCTGATATAGATGATCGAAAGTTGACATCTGGAAGTCTGTTTGTGTGCAATGGTGGAGCTGTCAGCTGGAAGAGTTCCAAGCAAACTGTGATAGCAGATTCCACCATGGAAGCAGAATATATAGCTGCATCAGAGGCTGCAAAGGAAGCATTCTGGTACAAGAAGTTTGCTGCAGAAATTGGAGTAATGCCATCAGATGCCATTCCTCTTTACTGCGACAACAATGGCGCCATATCCCTTGCTAAGGAGCCGAGGTCTCACCAGAAGTCCAAGCACATTGAGCGGCGATATCATCTCATCCGTGATTACCTTGAGAAAGGTTATGCTGAGGTCAAGAGAGTCAAGATGAGCACTAGAACCAGAGTCAAGCACCCAACTGGATGCAGAAGAAACCGTAAGGTTAGACTCAATAACGAGCATACCTCCAGAAGGACCTTCCTTCTTGTTCTTCAGGGTGGCCAGGTAAATAGGGCAGTTCCGCTTCCAATGGCCGTCGCTGTTGCAATGGAAACACTTTCCTTTGACATCGGCCTTTTTCTTCGATTCTGCCTTCTTCTTCTTTGATCCTTCCACCTTTTGCTTTTTCACAGACTTCTTTTTCTTTCCATAAGACTTTCTTTTGGAAGAAGTCCGTTCCATAGCAAGAACTGAGCCTTTAGAACCTTTCATAGAAAGCTCAGCGGTAACCAGCATATTCATTAACTTCGGCCAAGGAATTTTGAAGTTTATGCATGTGGTAATTCATGATGAATTGCCCATATGCATCAGTCAAGGATTGCAGAATAATATCGTTCTGCAGATCCAAGTCCAACTTCACACCGAGCTTCTCAAGCTCTTCCATGTCCTTGATCATTGTCAGACAGTGATCTTGGACTGACTGCCCATCACGCATCTTAGCCTTAAAAAGTCATTTCGTGACTTGATATTTGGCTGCGCGACTCTGTTCACCAAACATCTCCTGCAGGTGAGCCAACATTTGGCGAGCAGTCCCGATATCTTCATGTTGGCGCTGGAGCTCATCAGACATCGAGCCCAACATGTAGTATCTGGCCTTATTATCTTCGTCAATCCATTTTTCCAGAGACGCTCTCTGTTCAGTGGATGGACGAGCTGGTAAGGTGGGAGGGTCCTGGTCCAAAACATGTGTTAACTTCTCTGAACCCAAAATAATTTTGTAGTTCCTGAGCCAATCTTTATAATTGGGTCCAGTCAGTCTATGTGTGTCTAGGATACGTGCCAGTGGGTTGGACGCAGACATTTTCCTGTAGAGAGTCAAAGATTCTAGTTAGATACTGTAATTTTGACTTGACCAATTTGTTTAGGGATTTTATTTTTAAACAAATTAGCTCCCACTATTTTCTCGGATCCCTACACTCCCTCTGTAGAGATGCGAAAATCTCCACGATTAATGATTTCTAGTGGGTGGTGCGGTCTCACCAACTGACTCATCACCTCACCTAACAGTTATTGGTGATGGGTTAGCCAATGAGTGAACAACTCTTGTTCAATGATTCTCTAATCATGGTGCACCCAAACTTGGTCTCTAATTCATGAATCTCACCGTATCCGAAATATTGATCCACTCCTTAGTTAAGTCAGACCCACCATTTGCATAGACTGGGTTCCTAATTGAGTCTCTCACCGTATCCGAAATATTGAGCCCAACTCATCCTCCAGCCCATAGCATCCAATGCCTAATAGACATGGTTGCATCTTCCCGGTGCAACTGAGCCACTGTATCCAGCCGAGAACAATCAACCCCGGGAAGGGCCCGCACATCTACAATGGTGGAAGACCTCAGACTTAATCTTTTCTTAGGGAGAATTGATTCAGGTCTCATTAAACTAGACTTGGCTTAGTCATAACAATTATGACTAACCTAGTGGCATGGGTTAGCTCGGATTATTGACCACCTCAGATCAGAACTGTGTCAGCAGATATGGCCAGGTAAGTGAGATCGGTGGAAGGAATATGCCATTAACTCGTACAAGAATGCATTCAGGTCGAGTAGCTTCCAATTAAAAACCAGTCGGTCGTATGTGCCAAACTTACCTTAGACACCAAATTGTTGAGTCAGAACCAATTGGGTTAGCCTACAATCCAGACTCTAACCTCTGAGCCTAATTAGGTCTTGCTTGATCGTGACTCGATCTTGACCCAGACTTAATCCTATTAGGCTGGTCAATTTAAGCATTGTTGATCCCATCTAACCAACTCTTGATTCGGTTTGATCAACCGCTTAGACCTAATTGAGCTACCCAAGCCCGAACCCAGTATTATGAATATGTCTTAGATCTGAAAATTCTCAATTTTAGACCTAATTAATATTTCCATAATCTTAATTCTTTAATTAAGTAGGGTTCATAAACAAAATATGCACAATAAATCCTAGGGTTTCAGGATCTAGGGTTTTGCAGAAAGTAAGTTTTGGGTTTCTGATTAAGGACGAACACGCAGCACCCCTACACATCATAAGAACACCCCATCGAATGGGAAAGAGAGGGCCTTTAAATCCCTTCTTCGTTCTTATGACCGGACGGCCAAGAGGAACGCCTTAATCAGGAACATGCAATACTACAAAACAGTTTTAGATCTATATCATATATCTCATATACAAATTAGATCTAATCATGGCATATTTTGCATACATCTCATGTATCAAATCATGCATATTTTCAGATCTAAATTATCTCATAATAATCTAAAAAATTAGATTTAAATTGATCTAATCAAAATAAATTCTAATCTAGATAATTATGTAGAACTATTCTACAACTAGTCTAGACATGCATCAATCATATCTCATATGATATTTAAAATTAAATAATTTTTATTTGCTATTTTTTAGATGTTATTATAACACTTATAATATCAAAAAATAGTAAATAAATAGATCTAAAATATGATTTAATCAGATTAAATCAAAACATGCAAGACTATTCTATAGAACTATTCTATTCTTAGAACTAGTCATGCATATCTTTCTAATCTTAGATCCAAATCATTTAATTTTAATTTTTTCTGATTTCAGATCTGATCACATCTCATGTGACATCTAAAATCACTTTATTTTTAATTAAAATAAAATTTAAAATTAGATCTAAACAATTTAGAACCATGGCTCTGATACCAGTTGAAGGGAAATCCTGATTTCCCGGTCCAGGTTCGTCCAGATCTGATCAGATCAAGAGATATATTTCAAAAATTTTTCTCTTGATCCCAATCAGATCTTGATATATTTTAGATCTGATTCTTATTATTTTAATAAATAAAATAAAATAAGATAAATTAAATCAAATTTAATTTACCTTGATTTGGGTAATCCTATTACCCTGTAGATGATCCTGATTGCAGCGGAAGGTTCTGGATCTAGCCACGCAAGCGCCTGGCCTCTACCGGTATCCACTCGGGTTGGATCTGGAGATCCTCTTCTTCTCTATCACATGCCTCCAAAAATTAGATCTGGATCTGATCTGGAGGATCTTCAAAACTCTTTTGAAGATCTGCAGTCGTCCTTTTGCAGCAGCGCAGCCTTCTTGCTTTTGATCGCCTTTCCTTGATCTGAATCGCACCAACCAAAGTCCAAAACACCTTTTGGACGTGGAGAGCAGAGGGAGAGAAGAAGGTTATGGCATGGAGGAAGGAGGGGAGAGGCAGCCTTGGGGCATGGGAAATTCTCAATTGAATTGCATTAGAATCTTGAGTTGGGCGCAGGGTCTTATTTATAGACTAAGCGTGATCCAACTCCTCTTCCTTCCCAACCAATCACAACCCTTTGTGAAATCAGATCTAAATCTGATTGGTGGGAATAGAGACCCCTGGATTCCTCCTTAGAGGGTGCCTAAGACCAGTCAAAGTTGGTTCTTAGAAGAACTCTAATTGGAATCCAAAAAGGAGATGGAGTCCTTGTCCAACAAGGACTCCTAGGCGCCTCCTACTTGGGCTCACACGCCACCCTTGGCGTGCGCCCTTCTCCTTGCCAGGTTCTGGCAGGGGGACAGGCCCCCACCAGCTCTCCAATAGGTGCATGACATGTGGTCAAAAGTCAAAGTGTCAATGGTCAACGTTTGACCAGTCAAAGGTAGACTTTTGACCAAAGTCAAAGAACAAGAAATGGCAGGTGACCTAAAATGGCAGGTAATGTCTTACAAAATAAGACAACCTATTTCTGACTTGGACAACCTCCAGTCAGACCATATGAAGGCCTCTGATTGAGCACAAACTCCTTTGGCTCAGTCAGGACAACTTATTTATGATAGTAAAAGAAGAACGTTAGGTTCAATCGAGTGCTAGCACGATTTCCTTGAACCTAATTGAATCTCATTCAGATCAATTGAACTAGATCAGTTCAATTGATGATCACCAGATTCAAATCCTTGTTTGTGTGACCCAGTTAGGTTCAGTTCTGTATGGTAATGGGATATGTCATGATCTCTATCATCGACATCATCGAAACTTCTTTCGATGGATCAGAACTCTTCTGATTCGAACAGCTAGAATGATCGATCATCTAAATCATTCTAATTGCTCCCAAAATCCACCAGTGACACCTAGCAGTATATGGTGGCAACCCATCAGAGCTGAATGCGAACCTCTTGGTGCAGCTACCTGTGTGATTAAGTTCTTCTATCTTGAGCCCCGATCAGATTAGGGTTAAGGTGAAACTCGTCAAACCCTAGTCTCTGTCATATGATGTAATCATTCGATTCGAAGTCCAATGTGAAAATCTAAATAGAAACTCTTTCTATTATTTCACTCTGCCATGGCCATGGGCTTCTGGACTTGATTCTCATGATCATCATAGGGCTGCTCCTCTACCACCGAGGTAGATAGATTCCATCTTGATGCAATCCAGTTCCTACAATGAACATGCTATAGCCAACATACACCTCAGGGTTCCATATGGCTAGGAGACCGAGTAATGGTGTAGTCAAACTATAACACCCTCAAGGTGAACTGCCGATGCATCCTCAGGTCAAAGAACCAGACACACTACTGCAGCATCGAGTCAGTCATTGACGAGAAGGTAGACTTCCTAATGACTACTCGAGGTGGTCACGCTCAGTGCCCTCGTTCTCTAACGAGTACCTGTACTCTCGCTCCGGTGTCTCCACACCGTAGACTCAAGACTCATCTACTAAAGAGAAGCGATTGTACACCAACCTTCCGGATCAATCACCATCCTCGTGATGATCCTATGGTCGGGAGCTGTTTATGAGTTAATAATGATTATTCATGTCTTAAATTTTTAACTCTTGAAAATATGAATTATCATTACCATTAACTCAAAAGATGTATCACAGACACTAAATACACAGGTGTGATAGAAAATAACCCATTTTATTAATTATAGTCAGAATTACAATTTTGCCCCTAGAAGCATATTACAAGTGTCAGCCAATTCTGGCTTCTAAGGCACATATATCTAACACTCTTGACCTCGATGTAACCCTTCTCGAGGTAATCGTAGATGAGGTGGTATTGCCGCTCGATGTGCTTGGATTTTTGGTGAGATCTTGGTTCTTTAGCTAAAGCTGTAGTGCCATTATTGTTGCAGTATAGAAGAATGACATCTGATGGCATCACTCCGATTTTTGTGGCAAACTTCTTGTACCAAAATACCTTCTTCATAGCTTCTGATGCAGCAATGTATTCTGCTTCCATGGTGAAATCTGCTATCACAATTTGCTTGAAACTCTTCCAACTGATAGCACCACCATTACACACAAATAGACTCCTAGATGTTGACTTTCAATCATCTACATCGGACATAAATTCGAGTCTGTATATCCTTGGACTTCGAGTTCTCCATTACCAAAGAACAACAACATATCCTTTGTTCTTCTTAAGCACTTAAGGATACATTTCATAGAAGTCCAATATTCTTCATTTGGATTCGACTGATATCTGCTCGTGACACTCATAGCATGGGCTATATTGGGCCATGTACATAAATGGCATACATGAGGCTCCCTATTACTGAAGCATAAGAGATCTTGCTCATACGTTCTATTTTCTTAGGTGTGCTAGGGCACATCTTCTTGGAAAGATGAATGCCATGTCTGAAGGGTACCAAACCTCTCTTAGAGTTTTTCATGCTAAACCTCTTTAGCACTTCCTCTATATACATCTTCTGTAAAAGTCCTAGCATCCTATTCGATCTATCTCTATAAACCTTAATTCCTAGAATAAAGGATGCTTCACCTAGGTCTTTCATAGAGAATTCTTTGGATAACCATATTTTAACTATGGTCAACATGAAAATATCATTTCCAATAAGGAGGATATTATCCACGTACAATATGAGGAAGACAACAATATTCCTACTGACCTTCTTGAAGACACATGGCTCCTCCTCATTTTTGACAAACCAAATAATTTGATCATATCATTAAAATGAGTGTTCCAGCTTCGAGATGCTTGCTTAAGTCCATATATGGACCTTTGCAACTTGCATACCTTATGGTCAACATCACTAGATGTGAAACCTATCGGCTATTCCATATAGATATCTTTCTTAAGATATCCATTTAAGAATGCCATTTTCACGTCCATTTGTCATATTTCATAATTGAAATAGGCTGCAACAGTAAGCAATGTATGGATGGATTTTAGCATAGCTACTGACGAAAAGGTATCCTGATAGTCAATGCCTTTGTGGTGACTATAACCTTTTGCCACTAATCTTGCTTTGAATGTCTCCACATTTCCATCTGCACCAATCTTTCTCTTGTAGATCCATTTACACCTAATAGGTACTATACCTTCAAGTGGATCTACCAAGGTCCAGACTTGCTTTAAGCGTATCGAGTCAATTACTGACTTCATTGCCTTTAGCCATTTCTCAGAGTTGATATCCGATATCACCTCGTTATAGGTTTTGGGATCATCACCTTGAACCCCATTACCTACGAGGAACATTTTTTTTATTTCCTCTAAAATGGTACCTAAGTACCTCTCAGGGGGATGGAAAATCCTTTTCGATCTATGAGGTGGAGGATGTAGTGATTGTATTGGCTCAACTTGATTTGGTTCCAATTGGTCCTTAGCTCGTTGTTTTTGTAAGACTTTCTCATCAAGCTTGATCTACTTTCTAATGCTGCCTTCTAGAATAAACTATTTTTCAAAAAAGATGGCATGTCGACTCACAATCACATTATGATCTTCTAGAATGTAGAAATAATATCCTAATGATTCTTTAGAATATTCTATAAATCAAGCTCTAAAGGACCTAAAAGTCTAACTTGTCCGCTTGTTGTCTTTTGACATGAGCCGGACAACCCCAAATTCTAAGATGACTCAGACTTAGGTTTCTTACCATGCCATATCTCATACGGTGTGGTAGGAATGATTTTAGAAGGGAATCCCTATTCAGTAAATATATTGACAGTTAACAAAAAGTATCCTCAAAAATAATTAGGGAGGTCTATGAAGCTCATCATGGATCAGATCATTTCTAATAGGGTCCGATTCCTCCATTTTGAAACCCCATTGAGTTGAGATATTCTAGGTGGAGTCCATTGAGAGACTATGCCATTTTTCTTGAGATAGTCTAGGAATTTTCGACTAAGGTATTCACCTCCTCGATCTGATCGAAGAACCTTAATGGGTTTTTCAGTTTGTTTTTCTACTTCATGTCTGAATTCTTTGAACTTTTCAAAAGCTTCAGACTTATGTCTCATAAGATACACATACCCATACCTAGATAGATCATCGGTAAAGGTAATGAAGTAGACAAAATTGCCTCTAGTCCGGCACATCAAATGGGCCGCACACATCAGTATGTACTAGGGCAAGGAGATCTGTGGCCCTTTCCCCATGTCCTAACAAAGAGGAGTTTAGTCATTTTGCCTTGAAGACAAGATTCATAAGTTGGATATGACTCAAAAGTCAATGGACTCAATAGCCCATTTTTCTCCAATTTGTTGAATCCTATCTTCTGCTATATGACCTAATCTTAGGTGCCATAGATATCCTATCATTTGGACTATCCCTAGGTCATTTCATGGCATTCACGTTTTTGCTCGATAGTTAAAAATAGGTACATCAATATGTAGCTGATAAAGACCATTAATAAGGAAACCATTTGCAATTTTATTTCTTTCATAAAGAATGTTACAATGGTCCTTAAAGAAGGTAATCACATAATCCTTCTTGTGCTAAGCATGAAAATAGAAATCAAATTCCTGCTAGCTGCAGGCACATAATAACAGTCTTTTAAAACTAAGTCTAAACCAGATGGTAATCGAAGAGGGTATGTTCCCACGGCTACTGCAGCAACTCTTGCTCCATTACCGATGCGTAGGATCATGTCTCCATCCCTCAGCCTCCTGCTATCCTCAAGATCCCTGCATGGAAGTGCACAGATGAGCACTAGAACCAGAGTCAAGCACCCAACTGGATGCAGAAGAAACCGTAAGGTTAGACTCAATAACGAGCATACCTCCAGAAGGACCTTCCTTCTTGTTCTTTAGGGTGGCCAGGTAAGTAGGGCAGTTCCGCTTCCAATGGCCGTCGCTGTTGCAATGGAAACACTTTTCCTTTGTCATCGGCCTTTTTCTTCTTTCGCTTCTTCGCCTTTTTCTTCTTTCCTCCTTCCACCTTTTGCTTTTTCACAGACTTCTTTTTCTTTCCATAAGACTTTCTTTTGGAAGAAGTTCCGTTCCATAGCAAGAACTGAGCCTTTAGAACCTTTCATAGAAAGCTCAGCAGGTAACCAGCATATTCATTAAGTTCGGCCAAGGAATTTTGAAGTTTATGCATATGGTAATTCATGATGAATTGCCCATATGCATCAGTCAAGGATTGCAGAATTAATATCATTCTGCAGATCCAAGTCCAACTTCACACCGAGCTTCTCAAGCTCTTCCATGTCCTTGATCATTGTCAGACAGTGATCTTGGACTGACTGCCCATCACGCATCTTAGCCTTAAAAAGTCATTTCGTGACTTGATACTTTGGCTGCGCGACTCTGTTCACCAAACATCTCCTTATAGGTGAGCCAACATTTGGCGAGCAGTCCCGATATCTTCATGTTGGCGCTGGAGCTCATCAGACATCGAGCCCAACATGTAATATCTGGCCTTATTATCTTCGTCTATCCATTTTTTCAGAGACGCTCTCTGTTCAATGGATGGATGGGCTGGTAAGGTGGGAGGGTCCTGGTCCAACACATGGGTTAACTTCTCGAAACCCAAAATAATTTTGTAGTTCCTGAGCCAATCTTTATAATTGGATCCGATCAGTCTATGTGTGTCCAGGATACGTGCCAATGGGTTGGACGCAGACATTTTTCTATAGAGAGTCAAAGATTCTAGTTAGATACTGTAATTATGACTTGACCAATTTATTTAGAGGATTTTATTTTTAAACAAATTAGCTCCCACTATTTTCTTGGATCCCTACACTTTCCTCTGTAGAGATGCAAAAATCTTCATGATTAATGATTTCTAGTGGGTGGTGCGGTCTCACCAACTGACTCATCACCTCACCTAACAGTTATTGGTGATGGGTTAGCCAATGAGTGAACAACTCTTGTTCAATGATTCTCTAATCATGGTGCACCCAAACTTGGTCTCTAATTCATGAATCTCACCATATCCCGAAATATTGATCCACTCCTTAGTTAAGTCAGACCCACCATTTGCATAGACTGGGTTCCTAATTGAGTCTCTCACCGTATCCAAAATATTGAGCCCAACTCATCCTCCAGCCCATAGCATCCAATGCCTAATAGACATGGTTGCATCTTTTTGGTGCAACTGAGCCACTATATCCAGTCGAGAACAATCAACCCCGGAAAGGGCCCGCACATCTACAATGGTGGAAGACCTCAGACTTAATCTTTTCTTAGGGAGAATTGATTCAGGTCTCATTAAACTAGACTTGACATAGTCATAACCAATTATGACTAACCTAGTGGCATGGGTTAGCTCGGATTATTGACCACCTCAGATCAGAACTGTGTCAACAGATATGGCCAGGTAAGTGAGACCGGTGGAAGGGAATATGCCATTAACTCGTACAAGAATGCATTCAGAGTTCGAGTAGCTTCCTAATTAAAAAGCAATCGATCGTATCTACCAAACTTACCTTAGACACTAAATTATTGAGCCAGAATCAATCTGGTTAGCCTACAATCAAGATTCTAACCACTGAGCCTAATTAGATCTTAGCTTGATCTATCACTCATGGGACTCGATCTTGACCCAGACTTAATCCTATTAGGCTGATCAATTTAAGCACCATTGATCCCATCTAACCAACTCTTGATTCGATTTGATCAACCGCTTAGACCTAATTGAGCTACCAAGCCTCAACCCAATATTATGAATATGTCTTAGATCTAAAATTCTCAATTTTAGAACTAATTAATATTTTATAATCTTAATTCTTAATTAAGTTTAAGATTCATAAATAAAACATGTATATTAAATCCTAGGGTTTCAGAATCTAGGATTTTGTAGAAAGTAAGTTCTTGATTTCTGATTAAGGATGAACGTGCAGCACCCCTACACATCATAAGAACACTCCATCGAATAGTAGGAGAGGGCATTTAAACCCTACTTTATTTTTATGATCAGACAGCCAAGAGAAATGCCTTAATCAAAATTATACAAAACTACAAAACTAGTTAGATCTACATCATATATCTCATATACAAAAATTGATCTAACTATAAAAATATTTTTCATACATCTCATGTATCATATCATGCATATTTTTAGATCTAAATTATCCCATAATTATCTAAAAAATTAGATTTAAATTAATTACATCAAAATAAATTCTAATCTAGATAATTATGTAGAACTATTCTGCAACTAATCTAAACATGCATTCATCATATCTTATATGATCCAAAAATTAAATAATATTATTTTTTATTTTTTAGATCTTATTATAATAATTATAACATCAAAAAATAATAATTAAATAGATCTAAAATCATAACTTGATGAAATTAAATTATGAACATGCAAGACTACGTATAGAATAGTTCTAATTTACAATTAGTCATGCATCTTGTAAAATTTAGATCTAAATTATTTAATTTTAATTTTTTTGATTTTAGATCTAATCACATCTCATGTGACATTTAAAATCTCCTATTTAATGGATCAAAAATAAATTAAAAATAGATCTAAATAATTTTTAGAATCTGGCTCTGATACCAGTTGAAGAAAAATTCTAATTTTTTGGATCAGGTTCATTCAAATCTGATTGAATTAAGAGAAATATTTCAAAAATTTCTCTTATAAATCTAGATTAGATCTAAAATATTTTAGATTTAATTTTTTAGATATAATAAATAAAAATAAAAATAAATTAAATTTGATTTAATTTATACCTTGATGTTGGATAATCAGATTATCCGTTGATGATCCTGCTGTTTGCCTGAGGTTCTGGTATTAGATATATGTGCCCTAGAAGTCAGAATTGGCTGACACTTGTAATACACTTCTAAGGGTAAATTTGTAATTTTGACTAATATCAATAAAATGGGTTATTTTCTATCACATATGTGTATTTAGTGTCTGTGATACATCCTTTGAGTTAACGGTAATGATAATTCATATTTTTATGAGTTAAAAATTTAAGACATGAATAATCATTGTTAACTTATAAAATGCTCCCGACCATAGGATCATTATGAGGATGGTGATTGATCCAGAAGATTGGTGTACAATCACTTCTTTTTAGTAGATGAGTCTTGAGTCTATGGTGTGGAGACACCGGAGTGAGAGTACAGGTACTCGTTAGAGAACGAGGGCACTGAGCGTGACCAACTTAAGTAGTCATTAGGGAGTCTACCTTCTCATCAATGACTTACTCGATGCTGTAGTAGTGTGTCTGATTTTTTGACCTAAGGTGCATCGACAGTTCACCTTGAGGGTGTTATAGTTTGACTACACCATTACTCAGTCTCCTAGCCATATGGAACCCTGAGGTGTATGTTGGCTATAGCATGTTCATTGTAGGAACTAGATAGCATCAAGATGGAATCTATCTACCTCGGTGGTAGAGGAGCATGTTAGATATATGTGCCCTAGAAGCCAGAATTGGCTGACACTTGTAATACACTTCTAGGGGCAAAATTGTAATTTTGACTATAATTAATGAAATGGGTTATTTTCTATCACACATGTGTATTTAGTGTCTGTGATACATTCTTTGAGTTAATGGTAATGATAATTCATATTTTCAAGAGTTGAAAATTTAAGACATGAATAATCATTATTAACTCATAAACAGCTCCCGACCATAGGATCATCACGAGGATGGTGATTGATCCGGAAGGTTGGTGTACGATCGCTTCTCTTTAGTAGATGAGTCTTGAGTCTACGGTGTGGAGACACCAGAGCGAGAGTATAGGTACTCGTTAGAGAACGAGGGCACTGAGCGTGACCACCTCGAGTAGTCATTAGGAAGTCTACCTTCTCGTCAATGACTGACTCGATGCTGCAGTAGTGTGTCTGGTTCTTTGACCTGAGATGCATCGGCAGTTCACCTTGAGGGTGTTATAGTTTGACTACACCATTACTCGGTCTCCTAGCCATATGGAACCCCCTGAGGTGTATGTTGGCTATAGCATGTTCATTGTAGGAACTGGATTGCATCAAGATGGGATCTATCTACCTCGGTGGTAGAGGAGTAGCCCTATGATGATCATGAGAATCAAGTCCAGAAGCCCATGGCCATGGCAGAGTGAAATAATAGAAAGAGTTTCTATTTAGATTTTCACATTGGACTCGAATCGAATGATTACATCATATGACAGAGACTAGGGTTTGACGAGTTCACCTTAACCCTAATCTGATCGGGGCTCAAGATAGAAGAACTGAATCACACAGGTAGCTGCACCAAGAGGTTCGCATTCAGCTCTGATGGGTTGCCACCATATACTGCTAGGTGTCACTGGTGGATTTTGGGAGCAATTAGAATGATTTAGATGATCGATCATTCTAGCTGTTCCAATCAGAAGAGTTCTGATCCATCGAAAGGAGTTTCGAAGATGTCTATGATAGAGATCATGACATATCCCATTACCATACAGAACTGAACCTAACTGGGTCACAGAAACAAGGGTTTGAATCTGGTGATCATCAATTGAACTGATCTAGTTCAATTGATCTGAATGAGATTCAGTTAGGTTCAAGGAAATCGTGCTAGCACTCGATTGAACCTAACGTTCTTCTTTTACTATCACAAATAAGTTATCCTGACTGAGCCAAAGGAGTTTGTGCTCAATCAGAGGCCTTCATATGGTCTGACTGGAGGTTGTCCAAGTCAGAATAGGTTGTCTTATTTGTAAGACATTACCTGCCATTTTTGGTCACCTGCCATTTCTTGTTCTTTGACTTTGGTCAAAAGTCTACCTTTGACTGGTCAAACGTTGACCATTGATCCTTTGACTTTTGATCACATGTCATGCACCTATTGGAGAGCTGGTGGGGGCCTGTCCCCCTGCCAGAACCTAGCAAGGAGAAGGGCGCACGCCAAGGGTGGCGTGAGCCCAAGTAGGAGGCGCCTAGGAGTCCTTGTTGGACAAGGACTCCACCTCCCTTTTGGATTCCAATCAGAGTCCTACTAAGAATCCAGTTTGACTGGTCTTAGGCGCCCTCTAAGGAGAAATCCAGGGGTCTCTATTCCAACCAATCAGATTTA
>QRFJ01006291.1:0-25568 GCA_006176705.1 Cocos nucifera | reverse complement strand
ATTTTCTAATCAGTATTTTTCTTGGAGTGTAATGACATAACAAGAATAGAAATTTATTTATCTAAAATAATGAAATATGATAGTTGTAGAATATGAAACTAAATTTACCAAGCTTGCAAACTTTATTCTAAGGTTGGTCGAGGATGAGCGTGATCAAGTGTATAAATTTGAGATGAAACTGAGGATAGAAACTAGAAAGTAAGTGGAGCTTATGTAAATTAACTACTTGTATAGATGTGGTGAAGAAAGCATTAAAAATTGAAATGAAAGTCAATGAAGAACATGCTAAAAGAGAAGAAAATCCAAAGAAATGAAGTAGGCCTGAATGAATCTCAAGCGCAGAATAGTAAATACACTAGGGATTCAAACAAAGATCAGTGAGTGACAGCTCTATGCCAGCAGATAGCATCAAATGTTCTAGGTGGGGTAAAGCTTATGCTGATTATGAATGCAGTTCTATCATTGGTACTCACTTTAAATGTGGTAAGATAGATCACAAAATAGATGAGTGCCCCCAGAGATCTGAGAGTCAGCCTGCCCTAAAAGCTGAACAAAATAAGGATAAGAATCTAAAAATCCAGATCCAAGGACGTGTCTATGCTTTTATGCAACAAGATGTGCAGACTTTCCGATTCAGTGGTAATGGGCTCTGAGATAGGTTCTTGGAATTAATTAGACTGATGAATTGATTTTGCTCATAAGATAAGTAATGATTGACCTTCTCTGGATTTTTCATTTATATAATCATGAAGATTGAACAAATTATTAATGAATTTATATATGATTTATGAATCTATGAAAATATATTTTGAATGAAAATTGACATAAAATTTTAGAATTAGTATTTCTCCTATTATTACTATAATTATTTATTGATCAAAAATCATATATGCATATTAATTTTGATTTGATTATGAAATATTTATTATTCTAGAAAAAAGTTTTGATACAAATCAGATTTAGACTCTCAGTCTGACTATATTATGAATCCTGCCAATTGGGGGTTATGCATTAGTGCTTGGACTATTACTGAGCCCATGATTCTGTTTCTAGCCCAACCATAGCATATAAGTATGGTATTTTAGCCCAACCATAGGATATATTTCGGCCCCACCATAAGGTATAAGTATGGTATTCTGGCCCTATCGTGGGGTATATGTTTGGTATTACGGCCTCACCATATAATATTAGTATACATGGTCATAGTTAAAGATTCATGAGTTGTTTGAATTTGTTTTGAATCGGATTATTGAGTATGATTTTTTTTGAATTAAATGTGTAATTTTGAATATGAGTATTTTAAAGACACTGGCATTACTGAATTCTTGTTTTGAAAAAGAAATTTGATCATGCTTGTACACCAACTAATGAATAATTATATTTTAACTCTCCATCCTCTATTATCATATAAAATATCCAGCCAAGGTATTTATTACTTATAGAGCTATCAACATAGTTTAGATTTAGATTTATTATTATATTTTATAAGACTATTATTTGGGGTTGAATGGATGTAAGACTTTTAAATTTTACTTATCAATTGAATTTGTTAGTTAAATGAACTTTGACATTTAGTTATTTAAATTATCTCCATTGTGATGCATTCAATTTCCTGGTGAGATGCCTTGTATATTTATGGAGAGTGTTCTTCATAATTTTGTGGTTGTTGCCATAACCCCTTGATTCATGATCTCGGGTTGGGGGTGCAATAATGCAGGATTAAGCTGCCATTTTCTTCATTACCACCATGCTATGACAAACCATCTAGTTGTCTTGATTGTTCCTTATGAGAGGTTCATCAAATGTGTTATTTTTATGCATCCGAAATAGAATATAAGTAGTTCATTATTGTTTCATCCTCTAAACTAGGTGGAATTTATGTTTTCAAACTATTTTTAATAATTTCATAAAACTAGGCATCATTGAAAATAATTTGTGAAAGAACTAGGCCAGATCAAGCATGACCCTCACCATGCTAAGTTAAAATGAATTTTGTGCTTGGGCTATGGTCATAATTAATTCAAAATTGATTCAAACTAGTCAAGTTTTAGGCGAGAGCTTGATTTCAGCTATTGCTTGGCTTTTTGGCCCAATTAAATTATGTTATTAATAATAAAGGGTCTCGCTGTCTTGAATTAATTTTGCACACCTCGATCAGTTATCCTCCTAGAGTGAGAGGTTATAAATATGCTAAAAGTTTTGTCATTGTATAGGATAGGGGCCTATAAATGTGCTAGCATTCATCATGACCAAGCCTAATTAAGCTAAGGTTTATTAACTTAAGTTTAGATTATTTTAAATTAAACTATTTGCACCTCAAGTAAATTCTCTCTCTATAAATTTTTAATTAAAGTCTTTGGCCCTTGGTTGCAAAGAAGAGGCATAAACTAACAAGTATGGTCCTTGATAATCATGTAAGTAACACACATCTATTGAGTCCTTTACATACGTCATTTATGTCCTTGTTGTTTTGGGTTTAGGATCTAATCACAAAGCCATAATTACCTTATCGTCACCTTGAAAGTTCTTTATTGATGTACCAATTTGGTTAATGGACTAGAATTTCACTAAAAGAGATTAGATAGGAATCTTCTTGATAAAAATTAGTCAATAGTGTTTTCATTTAAGATCCTCAATAAAAGAGATTATTTAAGAGAAGAGAGTGCATTTAGTAAAAGATGGGATTTAAAATTTCTACCATATTTAAGAGAGAAAGTGAGTCTTTGTTAGATTTTCTTTTGAGTATGGTTTCAATGTGTATGTAGATATTATTCTTATTTTGAATTTTAATTTTGTTAAAAATTTAGTTTAAGTTTATTAAGAAAACTAAAAAGAGAAATGATTCAGATAAACGAGCAGTATATGAAAATTTTTTTTCCTTCATATAGTGTATTTAAGAGATTCAGGCTAATGTCTCGATGATTCCCACATAAGCTCCATCGATGGAGTCCAGCTATAGCAAGGAGTCCAATTATATCTTAAGGGTTTTTAATAAGCAAATTTGTTTAACAGTGCATGTATTGGATGGAGCCAGTTGTATTTTAAGTCTAGCCATAAACTTTCTATAATTACAGTAGGGTTAGTAGTGGTAAAAGATTGAGCATTTATTTGCATGGATCCTCACATATTAGTTTTATTCAATATTTTCTAAATTTAAAAAAATATAAAATTTAATAAACTATTCATGAATAATGATTATAAAATTAATGACAAGAGCATATATTTATATATTCATATAAGCTTTTTCTACAAATATATGGCCTTAAATATCTAAACTATTTGTAAATGGTTTGTGATCAACTTGGCAATGGTTTGTTTGGATATGGCTATAGACCTAGCCAACACTCTTCACCTATTCGTTCATCACGCATCCTTACAACTCTACAAGACACAAGAAAGAAACCCGATTAATGGAACTAATATATATATATATATATATATATATATATATATATATATATATATATATATATATATATATATATATATATATATATATGCTTGTATATTATGTGAGCACGTGCATGGGTGTTGAGTTGTGGCTTCTTCTGAGATAATTTTTGCTTTAATTAGTGATGCAGCATGAGTACTTTTATTGAGTAGCTATCAAGCAACATTGAAGTCTATGCAAAAAATATCAAGAATTACTAGGGCAAGGCTATAGCAACATGCATAATTATATTAATTTTACATGCATAATAATAGTTTTTCTTCTTTCATGTCTTTTCTTCCTACTTTTACCAACTTGTTGTTCTTGGATTTTTTGATAGGTTTGATATTTTGTGTCACAAATCCAAATGATTAGCTTGCATCATCAAATAGAAATAGATAGCTATACAATTATTTTTCTAAATAAAATACGTGATAGCTGCTAATTGCCAACATACAATCACAAAATATCTTGTTAAAGATAAAATCATATAATATGCTAGCATTTCTTAAATCAATATAAATATTTTCTAATTATATATCCTAACTAGAATAGATATCGATGAAGCCAAATCTCATCAAACCTTTTGGGAATTGATAAATTGCCTTCGTAAAAGAATAATAAAAGATAAAAATAATTATGATATGTCAATTATTTTAAAATCTCTAAAGATTTTTCATTTATGTCCACTTGACATTTTGTAATACATTAATTATATATATAACTCACCATCAAGTAGGAAATGATGGGTGAAATACAGGTGTGGTATGGATTTTTTTAATCCAAAATATTGATCAATATTTAATATATACAGCAACAAAGTTCATAAAGTGGTGCCACACATTGTCCTTTTTCATATCCCAAGCTATGGCATGATCCATTGCAACTTTTGGTTTCCACGTCACATAATGCAATACAATAATATCTTGCTTGTGCTGTGACAACAAAATAATTTTTGAATTAGCATGTATATTTATTCTTGCATGAACAAATATTTAGAAAATCTGAGAAAACTGAGGTGTGCTACATGAAATATTAAACAAAAGAGAATGATGCATTTTAAGTCCTTCATGTCTACATATTTTTTCAATTTTCTATACTGAAATAGAAAAAAAAAACATACCATAAGCAAAGAACATAGCAAGAACTATGATGGCCATAAAAATTTTATTGGCATTGGAAGAGGAAGAGGAAGCCATATCAAATTTCTTGATCTTGTCTAAGAATATGTCTTAGGGGTTCGAATTTATATTTGTCCAAAAAATTTCTTTTATTGAGTAATAACAGTTGTCTAAAGAGGGTTTTGTTTTCTTTAATTGCCATTAGGCATTATTTATTGAGTTATTTTACCAAGAGTTTCTTATATCTTAATAGGATGGTAACATTTTGTTTTGTTCGGATTTTTTCATGGCATCTTAATTAATACCACTGGATTAAGTGACTTGGGAGCCATTATTCTCTAACATATTTGAGAATAATAGGATCCGTTAAATGTTTTGATAGGCACCCTTCAAAAGTTGAATAATGGGAATAAGGTGATGGGAAAGGAAACAAGGATAATTTTAATACCATCAATGTAATAAGAAGGTATGAATTAATCTTTTTCTGTTATCTTGGGCTCTTAATATCTATTGGTTACTAGTCGTGAAGAAAATTATTTTGAAAAAAATAAATGATTTTAAAGATTATTGCAATTTCTGTGGAAGACTATTCTTAAAGAAACATACACTCGAATGGCATGTATAACTTAATAATCTTTATGGCGATGTCTTGCTTTTCACTGATTTTATATTTTAAAAGTTATAATTTATGATGGTAGGATAGATATCATGGCTAAAGTAGTGAGGCATGTGCCTACCCCCTTTTTGGTGAACCAAGTCTTAAGTCAAAGTTCTTTCATCATGTCTCATCAAGTTAAGCCTTTCTTTATAAGATCACGTAAATTAAGAACCATCCCTCTAAATAACCTCTTATCTAAAGCGTTAGCTAACAAACATCTTTTTAGAAAACATAAGAACTATCAATTTGACTCTAGTTAGAAATTGTGAGCATACCATTGATAGACGTTATACATCCATAAACAATGATTACATTGAAAAAATATTTAGACACCTTTGCTTCATGTGAATGAAACAATTAAAAGCATTGATGCTTGCAATACATATACCAATTTGGCTAGATTTGAAACAACAACCTCTCACTAAGTGCTCATAAAATTGATTTCTCTAGTTATGAAATAAGAATCATATGTGAGGAGCTTATTGCTATCCCCAATGCTTTGGAAGTGTTAGATTGGACAAAAGTGAACTGAAGGATCATCAAGATGGTTCACAGCATCGATCTTTAATCCATTGAGGTTCCTATCTAACCATTAGATATATAGTTCATTTGATAGTTCGTGCATCGAGCCATTGAGGCCTCTATCTATATTATTGATTTCATATATATGTGATTATGTGCATGAAAAATTTGATGGATACTAATATTTTTGAATTTATGTTTTAAAAATAAAATTTGATCATGTTTGCGTACCGACTAATGATTAATTATATTTTGACTATCGCATCCTTTGTTATCACTTGAATTATCTATTTAAGATATTTATTGCTTATTGGGATATCAATCTCATTATTCTTTTTTTTTTCTAGATTTAAATGCATAGTTATGGATGTGGGTACTACTTTGAAAATTAGAAATAAGTTTTGACAATATCAACATAGTTTAGATTTGGATTTATTATTATAATTTATAGGACTATTATTTGAGATTCAATGGATGTTGGACTTTTGAATGTTATTTTTTAGTTGGATTTGTTAGTTAATTAAATTTTAACTTTTAGTTATTCAAATTATCTTCTTTGTGATGCATATGATATCGTGTTGGGATAACTTGCTTGCTTATAGAGAGTATTCTCCACAATCATGGGTGGTTAACATGAACTCTTGATTCATGATCTCGGATGGATGTGTGTGATAATTAATATGATATCAGAGCATATATGAAAAAATCATGACACAAAATCAAACATCAGTGTTAGTAGGAAGGCACTAGGGGCATTGGGATGATAACTAATATTAATTTTGACATAACTTAGAAACTTAGATTTGAGATAAGTATATTGATGGATTTGAATCAGAGTGCACATCGAAAGCATTATGGTCTGAATTTTTTTCAAGCTGATCAGAATAATAATTTGATTCAAGGGATATCGTAATGAAAGACTTGATCATGAAATTATAGGATGATTATGATCTGAGAAAGAAGTAACCCTAAATTTTTGAAGACTGGGCAAGAAAAATTTTGATGATGAAATTTCATTTTAGAAAAGAGAATATGACACCCAAGCCCAAAACAACTTGGGCCTGATCCAGCCATAAAAATAAGAAACAACCCAAAAAGAATTTATCATGAATTTTAGAGTACTAAAAAAAAAGAGGGCCAGCACATGCTGTGCACGTGCTGGGCGAAAGAGTTGAACTCCCATTGGAGTTCTCTTCCTTCACCAATCAACTCTTGATCAGAGTCGAATACAACCATTGGGAGGAGTTTAACTCCTCCCCTCTAGCCCAATTTTAAGAGAAGAGGGCTTCCCTCTTCTTTCCATAAAAAATCGAGGCCCAAGCTGGAGGTTCATTAGAGTTCTCTCCTTTTCTTCTCTCGGAAGGTGCTTCATCGTGTTCATTGAAAGCACGGGCCAACCATCATTGGAACCTAAGTAGGATCCTCTAATTTTTAAGATTATTTGGTTTGCCATCCTCCTTAGCCCATGAACCTTGATTTTTGGTGGGCAATCATCAGATTTTTCTTAGAAATCCTAATCTTTATTTTACCCTGGCTTCTGCCCATTCGTTTGTTGATTTATCTAGTACCTGATAGTCATCTTAGACTGTCAGTCTGGATCTTTTAACTACATCATCACAGCCCCAATCACTACCAGTGAAAGCTATTTTGACGGTGCTCCCCTAATCCAAAAATAAATGAAGTAATCCCATATTTCACCATAGGGACCAAAGAAAGAGAGAGAACGAGAGGAAAAGAAGAAAAAGATAGAAAGAAAGTAAAAAAATAAAGAAAAATAATAGAAAAAAATGGATAGAGAGAGTTTCTCTCTCTTCCCTCTTCTTCTTATCTTCCACTCTCTGCTTTCTGTTTCTAGTTTATCTCTAGAAAGTCATACTTTCTCTCTCTATAAGTTTCTACCACTAAAAGTGTCTCCCTCAAGATTATGTTTTTCTTTTAGACTTTTTTAAATCATAGAAAAAACATTCAACAATCTTAATAGACCTTGATGAAAGGATCCTGACTTTTGACTATTGAATAGCCAGCCCTCACCTTGATCAAGCCTATCATTATTAGATTTCATCATCAATTGCATCCTACCACCCTAGCATGATCCTTGATTTATGGTTGATCAATTGAATGTCCTAAATCGATCCATTTCGATGTCAGCTATAAGGATTTTAGAATTTAGGATTTTATTTTGAAAATAATCATGATTAAAATTTGATAAAAGTATGATTTTAGATATTCAAATTTGTAAAAGAATTTTGGGAAGCTCGTTGTTCATACAAGATTAAGATGACTCCATGTCGGATAAAAAAATCTGCTCGACGTACTGCTAAAAATATATCAAACCAATCAGAATTGCAATCCTCCTCAGTAGGTTGGTGGTTTTCCGTCAGCAGAAAAGAGTCATTGATCCTATTAGGAATATATAGATGGAGCAACAAGAATCAATTATGGCCCGAATAAGGAAGATATTAGTCAGCATGGTGCAATCACAATAGTAGTTGCCCCAATAATTACTACAACAATGACAAATGCAACTACAAACATCGCCACCGTAGGAACGTGGAGAGCAGCAGGATCAGTGAAGTAATATTATAGAATTTAAATGGTTGTCTCCATTAGCTTTCATGGGGACTATCGAATCTATGAAAGCTGATAATTGAATTATGGAGATGGAGATGATGATTGCCATCTTGGAGTGCCGCGATGATGAAAAGATTTGTTAGGAAACTTATTTGTTGTAAGATAAAGTGTTCAACTAACTATACGAACTGGACATAAATATAAATATGATGGGGAGCAACTCTTCTGGGAGAGATTTTGAAGGGCATTTTCTAATCAGTATTTTTCTTGAAGTGTAATGATACAAAAAAATAAAAATTTATTTATCTAAAATAAAGAAATATGATAGTTGTATAATATGAAACTAAATTTACAAAGCTTGCAAACTTTATTCTGAGGTTGGTCGAGGATGAGCATGATCAAGTGCATAAATTTGAGATGAAACTATGGATAGAAACTAAAAAGCAACTGGAGCTTTATAAATTAACTACTTATATAGATGTGATGAAGAAAGCATTAAAAATTAAAATAAAAGTCAATAAAGAACATGCTAAAAGAGAAGAAAATCAAAAGAAATGAAGTAGGTCGAATGAATCTCAAGCGCAGAATAGTAAATATACTAGGGGTTCGAATAAAAATTAGTGAGTGATAGCTCTACGCTAGCAAACAGCATCAAATTTTCTAGGTGGGGTAAAGCTTATGCTGATTATGAATGCAATTCTATCATTGGTACTCACTTTAAATGTGGTAAAGATAAGTCACAAAATAGATGAGTATCCCCAGAGATCTGAGAGACAGCCTATCCTAAAAGCTGAATAAAATAAGGATAAGAATCTAAAAATTCAAATCCAAGAGCGTGTGTATGCTTTTACGCGAATTTATATATGATTTATGAACAATGTTTTGATGAAAATTGCATAAAATTTTGGAATAGACTATTATTCTATAATTATTTATTGAAAAATCATATTCAGTGATAATTAACAAGATGTGCAGACTTCCATTAGAGCGTGATTTTGTTTCTAGCCCAACCATAGCATATAAGTGTGGTATTTTAGCCCGACCACTGGATATATTTCGGCCCACCATAAGGTATAAGTATGGTATTCCGGCCCTATCATGGGGTATATCAATTATGTTTTATGAATGAAGAACAACAGGATGGAATGTTGTGGATGGCGTTATGAAACTTTACTAATGTCACATAGGTAGACTTGTCGGAGATCGAGGCTGCCATTAGCCTCGCAATTACTGAACCAGGTGTGCTGGATGAAAATATCACTTTGCCTTCAGCATCATCAGTTCAGTATATGAGGCTAGAGTTAGACGGGCATTTGAAAGTTTATGAATGGGGAACAATAGGATGGAATGTTGTGGATGACATTATGAAACTTTACCTAGATAATTGTGTCGATCCCATAGTGTACGGAGAGCATGAAATTTGTTCTAATAATGGGTAATGCAGCTGCCCTAGTGGAATTAATAGAGATTCGAATTATTTTAGATAGATTGATGATAGGCAGCCTAGTCTTGTTTGCTTCCTTGTGATTTCTCTATCTTGCTAATCATTGCAAGATCACCAGCTCTTGGCTCTCAAGGATGATACTTATTTCTTTTTGCTGTTGGCTATTGAATATGGTATTATTTTTTTCCATTGCTTGCCTTAATCTGAAAAATGAAGAGAGTTGCAGGCAGGCAATTGCTCTTGCAAAGTTGATATTTTTTAGTATGGCCAAAATATTTCTGATGGCTTTTGTTTCTTACCATCGCAATTGTTCTCATTGATGAACAATCAGCTTACAATAACTCATTATAATTCAATTCTATATGTTAGGGTTCAGATTATCCCTGGAACAACTAATAGACACTGTATTCTTCAACTTCTAGAGGGAAGGTAATGGGTGTTGGAGCAATACTGGGTTCCACTGCTAGAGTTTTATTTACCGTGTTCCTTGTAGTTGAGCATTTTGTTTTATTCGTGAGAAAAACAATTTACATATGGAAGAAGAAGATCAACCTGGTCATGTATTAGGAACACCAACTAGATTTTCTTTTGAAGAACTGAAATCAAGTACCAGAACTTCTATAAAAAGCTAGGAGAAATAGGCTTTGGGTTTGTATTTGAGAGAGAGTGGGATAATATGAGAGTAGCGGTAAAGTGCTTGGATGGCATCTGAGTCAAATGATAACATCAATTTGAGATTTCTCATTTTTCTCATGTCTTTGGGCAACTCTTTGAGATTATGAATGAGATTACAACAAAATGAAAGGAACAAGTTGTAGGTAATCAAGTTGTAATGAATGTTGTGGATGACTTTAATTATGAAACTTTACCTAGATAATTGTGTCATGAGTGATCCCATAGTGTATCAATTGATGAATAGGAGAAAGCATGAAATTTGTTCTAATAATGGAATTTGTAATGCTGGGTAATGCAACTGCCCTAGTGGAATTAATAGAGATTCGAATTATTTTAGATAGATTGATGATAGGCAGCCTAGTCTTGTTTGCTTCCTTGTGATTTCTCTATCTTGCTAATCATTGCAAGATCACCAGCTCTTGGCTCTCAAGGATGATACTTATTTCTTTTTGCTGTTGGCTATTGAATATGGTATTATTTTTTTCCATTGCTTGCCTTAATCTGAAAAATGAAGAGAGTTGCAGGCAGGCAATTGCTCTTGCAAAGTTGATATTTTTTAGTATGGCCAAAATATTTCTGATGGCTTTTGTTTCTTACCATCGCAATTGTTCTCATTGATGAACAATCAGCTTACAATAACTCATTATAATTCAATTCTATATGTTAGGGTTCAGATTATCCCTGGAACAACTAATAGACACTGTATTCTTCAACTTCTAGAGGGAAGGTAATGGGTGTTGGAGCAATACCGGGTTCCACTGCTAGAGTTTTATTTACCGTGTTCCTTGTAGTTGAGCATTTTGTTTTATTCGTGAGAAAAACAATTTACATATGGAAGAAGAAGATCAACCTGGTCATGTATTAGGAACACCAACTAGATTTTCTTTTGAAGAACTGAAATCAAGTACCGAGAACTTCTATAAAAAGCTAGGAGAAATAGGCTTTGGGTTTGTATTTGAGAGAGAGTGGGATAATATGAGAGTAGCGGTAAAGTGCTTGGATGGCATCTGAGTCAAATGATAACATCAATTTGAGATTTCTCATTTTTCTCATGTCTTTGGGCAACTCTTTGAGATTACAACAAAATGAAAGGTTCAACTTTGAGATTACAACAAAATGAAAGGTTCAGCACTTGCAAGTTGTAGAGAGAAGTAATCAAGTTAGGTAATGCCTCAATAAAAGTTTCTGATAGGTCTAGGAACCTTAGATGCTTTAACCTGCTTATTCTTCTGGATAACTTTTTGAGTCCTATGCCCTGTAGATCCAGTACACAAAAATAAGTAAGATTTGACACCACATAGAAGATGAATTCTCTAATGTTTACAACTCTGAAACATGGCAAAAATATAAGTGATCTCAATTGCTTTGTTTTGTAGGCGAGCTATAAACATTTCTGATGATTTGTCGTTATTAAAATCAATTGATGAATAGCGACATATCAATGCGAAATGCTTGTGTCCTTGCCCGCCTCCATGATGATGGCCTCATCACCTATGACACAGCAAGCAAGGTCATGGACTAGATCATGCATCTTGCATACTGTCACGTTACCATCAGAATCCTTTTTTGCATCCTGAAAAAAGGACCTCCATAGCAAATTATTGAAAAACTGATTGCCGATATTCTCTAAATCCATATTATTATCTGATGGTTGAACCAACCCTTCTGGACAATCTCCTTCCCTATTTCTACCTACTATGGGGTCTCTTCTCATCTCCCCAACCCACATATGATGTTCAAATAGTTCCTCTATCCTTCTATTGTTGTAGATTAACCGAGCAAGCGTGGTCTTCCCAACTCCACCCAAACCAACTATTGGGAGAACAGAGACATCCTTATCGGTATCCATATGGACTAAGAAATTTATGACCTCGATCTTTATCATCATCCCGGCCATAAATTTCAGATTCAATTAAAAATAAGTAGGTCTCTCGATCCAAAGGTCTCTCCAGTATGGATCTCTCACTCAAATGGTATTTCAATCTCTCTTCTGAAATTTGGTCCAATTGCTCTATGATCTCTTTTACTTTGCGAGCAATCTTATGATGAAATATAATTGAGTTGTTGAGGGAAAACAAAATCACGCACCTTTGGGATGATGCAATTGTTTTCCTCAATCTTTTTTGGAACTCATCCACCACGTCATCTGCATCAAAAGCAGCATCTCTGAGCTTCCTTAGCCAGCCATGCAGAGGTTTGTCGTTGATGGATCTATTCTCAGCGTCCTCGAGCACATCACTCATAGATACTAACACGCTTTGTAGCTCCACATCTTTCTTGACACTGCTCGCCAATCCCATCTCCTTCCATAGGCCAGAGCCCAGCTTCTGGATCACAATCTTCAAAATGAGGGAGGCAACTGATACTGCTACTGCTTCTACCATAATGTTGAGTTATTGCTGCCACCTCTCTTCCTCTCGAGGTTTTGATGCATGAAGCTTTGATGAGTAAGGGCTTTCAAGAGCCTTGTGAAAGGAAAGAGCCCAAAGAAGACCTATGATTTTTTACCAAAAAAAAAAAAGGTATAACACCAATGAGTAGGTTCACACCGTTTACCCACCAATTATGGTAAGAAAGCAAGTGGAATTGCTTTGAATGGAGTCAAAGGCTTGTTCGGTCCATGGCAACACGGGAGCCAGCTATTCTGATGTTGATGGGGTTTCTTTAATCTCCTAGGGAGGTGCCCATAGCTACATGGGAATGCCCTGACAAGCAGAGCATCAAATGCCACCGACGTCCAATCTAGTGCCGTTGCCATAAGTTATCGAAGCCATTCTTGTCACACCTACTCCAATGAACTCGAATATACTGAGCTGATCATAATTTTATGCTAATGGGTGTAAACCAAATTACGCGGCTACATCTATCAACACTGAGTGAAGCAGCAAGTTCATAATGAAAGGTATCAATAGACCAACAATATCTATTATTAATAAAGAGAGTTCCACCTTACGACTGCCAGCATCTTTATTTATTACCAAATAGTGATAATTTAGATTACCTAGTAATCTAAATTACTTGTAATCTGGATAGATTGCCACTAATATTGAATTACTATATTTGGTACTCATAGATAATATTAAGTAAAATTACTGAAAATCTTAATTGACATGTTTGGTATGACGATCAGATTACTGATAATGTAACATGAAATTCCTAAAATATCCTTAAATCAAATTTATTAATTTAATATTATATTATATTATTATAATTTTATTATATTATATATTATATTTATAATATAAATATATATTATTATAATATATATTATATATTATATTCTAATATATATTTATATTTATATATATTTTTTTTATGAGGATATTTTTGTCCAAATATATCATTGTCAGATTACCAAATATTTGGATAATCTAGATAGCCATCTCTTCTCTTGGTAATCTAGATCATCTTATCAAAAGATAATCTGGATTACCTGGACAATCTGGATTATCAATTTAAAAAATTATACCAAATGTGGTAATCTAGATTACCAATCAGAGAGAGAGAGGGTGGGGGGCTGAAGGGGAGGGGTGGGGGAGGGGGCCTGGGGGTCATCCCTCACGTGCAAGAGAGAGAGAGGGCAGGGGGGCCGAGGGGGTAGTGGGGTGGTCATCCCAAGAGAGAGAAAAAGAGAAAGAGAGGGTGGAGGACCTGAAGGGATCATCCTGAGAGAGAGAGAGAGAGAGGAAGAAGGCGGGGGGCCAAATGCCTTGGGGGGCTTGTGGGGTGTGTGGGGGGTCATCATGAGAGAGAGAGAGAGAGAGAGAGAAAGGGGGGAGGGGGCAGGGAATGGGGTGGGGGGTGCTGGGGAGAGGAGGGGCCTGGGGGGTGTCATCCATTATCGATGTCAGGTCGGGTTGAATCGGTAGAAATTATCATTCCTAGAATTAATTAAGAATATGATGAGTCATCCATTATCAAAGTCAAATGTGGCAAGTTATTTTAGTGGTTACAAATCATATATATACATATATACATATAAACGAAGGAATAAACCTCCATTCGTCATGTACCATTTTTTTCATTTGACACGTGTATCAAAATTTTTATGGATGAAATTTTAATGGAGGGGTTTTGGGTTTTGGTGTGAGTGATTCATAGGAGAAAATTTTTATGGAGGGATATCAGGTAAAAGAAAATCACACACTAGAAGAGGCAAACTCCCAATCGAGTTCATCTCCTCTTCCGAGTTTGATCAGGAGAAGGATTCTAGGGCCGATCAAACTCCAAAAAATATTATAGAAGCCAACTTATAAACCCCCCGGTAGTCTCCCTCAAATCCTTAAACAATCATTGGCAAAGTTGCGAGGATTAGAGGGTTGCTCCATAGAGTATTTTTGGCAAATCACCATCAATTGACCACCGGAGTTGAGGTAACGAATCCCTATTCTCCTTCCTCTCCTCTTTTTCGATCTATAGCGAGTTTTTGATGGCCGGATTGAGTCGCCGGCCATCTTTCCTATTTTTATTTCCTTTTTTTCTCCAAAGGACTGGCTGCCATCGCTGGGTTGCATCCTTATCTTGGTCGCCAACCGCCGGAGCAACCCCCAACTGCAACCATCTTGCTATCGAAGATAGTCACGGCCATGGGAGGTGGGTCACCCCCTTCCCCTATGTCAATAGAGAAGAAGAGAAGAAAAGAAGAGAACCCTTTCCCTGTTCCCCTATTTCAATAGAGAAGAAGAGAAGAAAACAAGAGAAGAATAAAAAAAAAAAGAAAAATATATGAGTAGTTTATATTACAATCATACTTTCTTCATCCCTCTTCCTCCTCTTTTTTCTTTGAATCCATGGCGAGTTCCTCTCTTTCCCAGTTTGGATCAATCTCCCTGTTCCTCCTCTTTCTTCTTCGAGTACATGGCACCCTTTCTTCAAAGAAGAAAGCTGGCATGAATGAGGAGCTCATAAGAGAAGGTAGGAGCTAAGACACGATGATGGTAAGGCCTCGCTATTTGTTTTAGAGCATGCTATCAAATTCTACTATTTTTCTTTGTATTGTTGTCCAATGGGTGAGCATAGAAGATGAGTAACATTGGCCCAAAAAATTTCCTGCCTTTATTTGTAGTTCTAGGGTTCATGGTCACAAGCTCCAGAATTTTGAAGATAAATTGATGGATTTATATATGTTAAGACAGCCACAAGAATAAATTAGTTATCACTTAATTGAAAAGTTTTGATGGTTTCATGAATAAGTTCTGAATTTTTTGAAGAATCATACCATAAACAAAGAACCCCAAATGCCAGGTTCTTTTATCGGCAATAGAAATTGGTTAGTTTGAACAACACCTATGCTAATTTTGGCCAAACTGGATGACAAAAGGCAAACTTTGTGAACCAAAAAAAAAAAGTGGCAGAAACATTATTCTCAAGAAAAATTATCTGGTTTGCTCCACAGAAATGTTCCAAATGAATCTTTGGATTTTCCTATTTTGGGAGATTACACAAATTATATAGTTGAAAATATAAAAGGTAATTTTAGTAGCTTACTACTTGCATGACTTATACTATCTCTTTTATATGTATTTTGAATTGAAAAACATATACAACTACGAGGACACTATAGGTAGTGCCTTGGTGATCAAACAAGTATCTTAGAAGTCACCAACACCATATCTTGCCTTTTTTGTTGACGTAATTACTAGCAGGTTTTAGCCACATATTTCATGATATATACCAGAGAAAAATACCGCAACACCATTTGAACTTTAGTCAAAAAATACATTGACCTCTAAAGTTTAAATCTTATAAATTAGCCCTTCCAAATTATTTTTGTGTCAATATCCAGGCTATCCATTGGGATCATGGCTTATCTTACTTTGGTCTTGGTTGCAAAAAAGCCTAATTTGGCCTTGGGTGGTCAAAGGCTTCGCATCCAGTTGAGTTCCTCTCTTTACATTCTCTCTCTTCACTCTCTCCTCTCTCTATCTTCTCTCCCTACCTTATCCTCTCCACTTTCTCATACTATAAGTTTCTCTCTCTACTTTTTTTCTCTCTTCACTCTCTTTTCTCTCTACCTTCTCTCTCTACTTTCCTCTCTACCTAGAAAAGTAATAAAAAGAAAAAAAAGAAAAAGAAAGAAAAGGATAAAAAAAGGAAAAAAGAAAAGACTAGAGAGTAGAGAGTTTTGCTCTCTTCCCTCTCTCTTCTTTCTACCTTATCTCTCTACCTTCTATCTCCATTATCTCACTTGATGAGTTTCTCTCTTATTTTGTTATTTATTCGATGTTGTTAGTTCTTAATTATACCATCATGTATATACTATATTTATTTTGTTATTTATTCAATATTGTTGGTTCTTGGTTACATGTAATGTCACTATTTCACATTGATACTATTAATTTTTCTAATAAGAGGAATGTTAGTATTAATTTTCATGGCTACCATCAAAAACTACTTTCAACTTGGATTTTGGTAGTGGGAAAATTTTCCAATTACAAGGTTAGAAATTGTAAGTTCATTAATTTGAGAATCATAAATGCTTCTACTATTCCTACAACAGCTATGGATTCATCTCGATGTGCAAGACTTAAAAGATGGCAAATATTATCAAGAGAAAAGAAATAAAAATCTTAATAATGTTGGAGCACAATCAAAAATTTTTTTGATATAGATAATACTTTATCAATGTCGAAACTTTTAAATTATGAGTTTAGAAATTATAAGTTTGATAATTTGGTAGATGATAAATGATTCTGCTATTCCAACAGTAGCTATGGATTTATCTCAGAATTGCAAGACTTAGAAGATGGCTAATATTATCAGAGAAAAGAAAAAAAGATCTTAATATTGTTAGAACACAATCAGAGCCTATTGAAAGTTAGTATTTTTTTCCTCCTATTTATTTTCTATAATTATATTCCAATAATTATATTTATTTTTGTTTAAAAAATCAAAACTTATATACATTACTTTTTAGAAAGATTTACTCAACCTTGGGATTTCGGAAGGCCTAATTGTATATATGAACAATGTGGTGCTATTATGTGGTATGAAGAAAGAATTATAAAATCTAAAAAAAATTTAAATTTCAAATTCTCTCTATGTTGTTCAGATGGTAGAGTGAAGCTACCACTTTTCAAAAATACACCTCTGATGCTTGATGAATTGCTTGCTTATGATGGTGGTCGGAGATCAACAAGATTCTGAGAAAATATAAGAATATATAATTTCATTTTTTCTTTACTTCAATGGGATGAAATATTGATATATAGCTCTATTAATTATGGTTCAAGCCCTTATATCTTCCATTTGAATGGCAAAAATCATCATAAGATTGGGTTATTATTGCCTATTGAGGAAAATAAACCTAAATTTATTTAATTATATATTTATGATACTGATAATGAGGTCTCTAATAGAGTCAATTGTTTAGAAAAGAATTATGGATCAAAATCTCTGGATCTTGATATTGTGATAGATTTGATACAAAGTTAGACAACTACAATTTTTTTGTCCTAGCTTTTCGAATGGCACGTGATAGATTCCAAGAGTCTGATATCGCTAAGGTCAGACTTCGACTTTTGAGTGATAGAAATATCGATACAAGATAATATAATAGCCCTTCATGTTCTGAGGTTGCTGCTTTAATTGTTGATGATTTTGATATACATTCTTCTGGCCGTGATATTATTATTGAACATCAAACTAATGGTTTATATCATATTAATGAACTACCTCCCGATTTTATGGCAATGCAGTATCTGTAAGTTTTTTCATATGGTGAAGATGGTTTCTATATTGGTATTATAAGAAGAAGTATTATTGAAAAACAATAACAAAAATATCAAAATGTGAGTATAAGAGAATTTTATGCTTATCGATTACAATATCGAATATCTAAAAGTCATACGTTATTATGATGAGGCAGGCTATTTTAGTAATATATTGTTGATTGCTATACTTGTATTGAAGAGAATCATCTTTGTTGGATTAGAAAGAACCAACCTCAACTTCGATCAGAATTATATTTTGGGTTGAAAGATGCTATTAATCTAAGAGGTGATACTCAAGCTTCATCAGTTGGAAAACATATTGTGTTACCCTCCTCATTTACTGATGGTCCCTAGATATTTTATACAGAATTATCAAAATGCTATGACAATTTGTTGATGCGCAGGTTATCCTGGTTTATTTATTATATTTACTTGCAATTCTAAATGATCAGAAATTAGTTATTTTTTGAAAAAGATACCAAGTCAACAATCTTCTGAACATCCTGATATTATTTTATGGGTCTTCAAAATAATATTAGATGAGCTTCTTCATGATTTAAAACATGAGAAAATATTTGAAAGAGTTATAGCAGATTTGTATTATTTTTATTTTTTTCTATCAATTTTTTATTATTGATTTTTTAATTCTCTTTTTATTTTTTATGTCGTTGTATATTCTATTGAGTCTCAGAAGAGGAGCCTTCCACATGCACATATTCTTCTATTCCTTTATGATAATGATAAATATCCTTTTGCTATGGATATAGATTGTATCATCAATGCAAAAATTTTTTATTATAAAATTGATCTAATTACTTTTCAAGCTATCCAATAATTTATGACTCATGCACTTTGTGGGGTTGTCAATCCTTCTTCTCCTTGTATGATCAATAATAAATGCACAAAATACTTTTCAAAAATGTTCAATGAAACAACTATGGTGGATGCTGATGACTTTCCAGTATATCGACAAAGTAATAATGATAGAGTAGTTAAAAATAATGAAATATTATTTAATAATCGTTATATGGTTCCTCACAATATTGACTTATTGATAAAATATCAGGCTCACATTAATGTTTAGTGGTGTTATCATTCTCGATCAATTAAATATCTATTCAAATATGCCAATAAAGGCTCAGATCAAAGAACTATAATCTTAGAGAAAATTGGTGATGATTCTGATGCAAACAATGAGAACCAAAGACTAGTTGTGGATGAGATTAAATAATTTTTAGATTGCCATTACATTTCGAGCTGATAATTTTTAGTAATCTTTTATTTATGATTTTAATAATTGCAATTGATCAAATTGGAGAATTTATCTTTGCCTATATACAATATCTTTAGATACTAATTTTTAATTATTCTCTCAAAGTTGTAGTGGATCTGATATCTGACAAAATAAAAGCCTCGTAACAAATAGAACTCTCATTTGTGGATCTGTTGCCTAATAACCAGCTTCTATCAAACATTCATTTAATTTCTTATCAAAATCTAGTAAACTAAGAGCATGACATGCATCCTTAAAATTTGGATATGTGACACCATTTACAGTATGAATATCTTCATAACATGTAGGCCCTTTTATAATATTTAATAATATTTTTAGATAAAATCTCTCATCACTTACAGGATGTGCATAATATATTCTTTCAATACATCTTCTAGACAATCTTCATTTCCATTCTTTCATATTACTATGCCATACCCAATAAATTAGAAATTCAGTATAAGTTAATGCTCGTGCATCCTCATATCTTTGATTCATTTTCATCCACTTGATGAATATGGTATCTTTAATGTGAGACTGATTTATTACATTGAGCAAGTTAGCAAAGTCATGAAAAATAATGGATTGCTGATCAGGAAGATGAAAACTAAGTCTCTCAACACCAGGCCCATGATAATTAATTCTAAAATCAAATATTCTCCAACATGCTTCTGAAGCCGAAATGTAATGGCAATCTAAAAATTATTTAATCTCATCCACAACTGGTCTATGGTTCTCATTGTTCGCATCAGAATCATCACCAATTTTCTCTAAGATTATAGTTCTTTGATCTGAGCCTTTATTGACATATTTGAATAGATATTTAATCGATCAAGAATGATAACACCACTCAACATTAATGTGAGCCCGATATTTTATCAATAAGTCAATATTGTGAGGAACCAAATAACGATTATTAAATAATATTTCATTATTTTCAACTACTCTATCATTATTACTTCGTCGATATACTGGAAAGTCATCAGCATCCACCATAGTTGTTTCATTGAACATTTTTGGAAAGTATTTTGTGCATTTATTATTGATCATACAAGGAGAAGAAGGATTGACAACCCCACAAAGTCCATGAGTCATAAATTATTGGACAGCTTGAAAAGTAATTAGATCAATTTTATAATAAAAAATTTTTGCATTGATGATATGATCTATATCCATAGCAGAAGGATATTTATCATTATCATAAAGGAATAGAAGAATATGTGCATGTGGAAGGCTCCTCTTCTGAAACTCAATAGAATATACAACTACATAAAAAATACAAAGAGAATTAAAAAATCAATAATAAAAAATTGATAGAAAAAAATAAAAATAATACAAATCTACTATAACTCTTTCAAATATTTTCTCATGTTTTAAATCATGAAGAAGCTCATCTAATTTTATTTTGAAGACCTATAAAATAATATCAGGATGTTCAGAAGATTGTTGACTTGGTATCTTTTTCAAAAAATAACTAATTTTTGATCATTTAGAATTGCAAGTAAATATAATAAATAAATCAGGATAACCTGCGCATCAACAAATTGTCATAGCATTTTGATAATTCTGCATAAAATATCTAGGACCATCAGTAAATGAGGAGGGTAACACAATATGTTTTCCAACTGATGAAGCTTGAGTATCACCTCTTAGATTAATAGCATCTTTCAACCCAAAATATAATTCTGATCGAAGTTGAGGTTGGTTCTTTCTAATCCAACAAAGATGATTCTCTTCAATACAAGTATAGCAATCAACAATATATTACTAAAATAGCCTGCCTCATCATAATAACGTATGACTTTTAGATATTCGATATTGTAATCGATAAGCATAAAATTCTCTTATACTCACATTTTGATATTTTTGTTATTGTTTTTCAATAATACTTCTTCTTATAATACCAATATAGAAACCATCTTCACCATATGAAAAAACTTACAGATACTGCATTGCCATAAAATCGGGAGGTAGTTCATTAATATGATATAAACCATTAGTTTGATGTTCAATAATAATATCACGGCCAGAAGAATGTATATCAAAATCATCAACAATTAAAGCAGCAACCTCAGAACATGAAGGGCTATTATATTATCTTGTATCGATATTTCTATCACTCAAAAGTCAAAGTCTGACCTTAGCGATATCAGACTCTTGGAATCTATCACGTGCCATTCGAAAAGCTAGGACCAAAAAATTGTAGTTGTCTAACTTTGTATCAAATCTATCACAATATCAAGATCCAGAGATTTTGATCCATAATTCATTTCTAAACAATTGACTCTATTAGAGACCTCATTATCAGTATCATAAATATATAATTAAATAAATTTAGGTTTATTTTCCTCAATAGGCAATAATAACCCAATCTTATGATGATTTTTGCCATTCAAATGGAAGATATAAGGGCTTGAACCATAATTAATAGAGCTATATATCAATATTTCATCCCATTGAAGTAAAGAAAAAATGAAATTATATATTCTTATATTTTCTCAGAATCTTGTTGATCTCCGACCACCATCATAAGCAAGCAATTCATCAAGCATCAGAGGTGTATTTTTGAAAAGTGGTAGCTTCACTCTACCATCTGAACAACATAGAGAGAATTTGAAATTTAAATTTTTTTTAGATTTTATAATTCTTTCTTCATACCACATAATAGCACCACATTGTTCATATATACAATTAGGCCTTCCGAAATCCCAAGGTTGAGTAAATCTTTCTAAAAAGTAATGTATATAAGTTTTGATTTTTTAAACAAAAATAAATATAATTATTGGAATATAATTATAGAAAATAAATAGGAGGAAAAAAATACTAACTTTCAATAGGCTCTGATTATTGTGTTCTAACAATATTAAGATCTTTTTTTCTTTTCTCTGATAATATTAGCCATCTTCTAAGTCTTGCATTCTGAGATAAATCCATAGCTGCTGTTGGAATAGCAGAATCATTTATCATCTCCAAATTATCAAACTTATAATTTCTAAACTCATAATTTAAAAGTTTTGACATTGATAAAGTATTATCTATATCAAAAAAATTTTGATTGTGCTCCAACATAATTAAGATTTTTATTTCTTTTCTCTGATAATATTTGCCATCTTTTAAGTCTTGCACATCGAGATGAATCCATAGCTGTTGTAGGAATAGTAGAAGCATTTATGATTCTCAAATTAATGAACTTACAATTTCTAACCTTGTAATTGGAAAATTTTCCCACTACCAAAATCCAAGTTGAAAGTAGTTTTTGATGGTAGCCATGAAAATTAATACTAACATTCCTCTTATTAGAAAAATTAATAGTATCAATGTGAAATAGTGACATTACATGTAACCAAGAACCAACAATATTGAATAAATAACAAAATAAATATAGTATATACATGATGGTATAATTAAGAACTAACAACATCGAATAAATAACAAAATAAGAGAGAAACTCATCAAGTGAGATAATGGAGATAGAAGGTAGAGAGATAAGGTAGAAAGAAGAGAGAGGGAAGAGAGCAAAACTCTCTACTCTCTAGTCTTTTCTTTTTTCCTTTTTTTATCCTTTTCTTTCTTTTTCTTTTTTTTCTTTTTATTTCTTTTCTAGGTAGAGAGGAAAGTAGAGAGAGAAGGTAGAGAGAAAAGAGAGTGAAGAGAGAAAAAAAGTAGAGAGAGAAACTTATAGTATGAGAAAGTGGAGAGGATAAGGTAGGGAGAGAAGATAGAGAGAGGAGAGAGTGAAGAGAGAGAATGTAAAGAGAGGAACTCAACTGGATGCGAAGCCTTTGACCACCCAAGGCCAAATTAGGCTAGAGGACTTATTTGCAACCAAGACCAAAGTAAGATCAAGCCATGGTGATGCCCAATGCCATCCAACTCCACCATAAAAGAAGATAGCCTGGATCACTCTCAAAGCAAGCATAGAAAAAAGAGCCTTGATTGTATTGCTGGTGATTAGACTCAGAGGCACTCAAGGATTAAGGGTGCTTTCATCTTTTGAGTTGGTCCATTAATGGTTTTAGGGGCTAGATAGATGATCGGATAATATTGACACAAAAATAATTTGGAAGGGCTAATTTATAAGATTTAAACTTTAGAGGTCAATGTATTTTTTGACTAAAGTTCAAATGGTGTTGCGGTATTTTTCTCTAGTATATATCATGAAATATGTGGCTAAAACCTGCTAGTAATTACGTCAACAAAAAAGGCAAGATATGGTGTTGGTGACTTCTAAGATACTTGTTTGATCACCAAGGCACTACCTATAGTGTCCTCGTAGTTGTATATGTTTTTCAATTCAAAATACATATAAAAGAGACAGTATAAGTCATGCAAGTAGTAAGCTACTAAAATTACCTTTTATATTTTCAACTATATAATTTGTGTAATCTCCCAAAATAGGAAAATCCAAAGATTCATTTGGAACATTTATGTGGAGCAAACCAGATAATTTTTCTTGAGAATAATGTTTCTGCCTTTTTTTTTTTTTGGTTCACAAAGTTTGCCTTTTGTCATCCAGTTTGGCCAAAATTAGCATAGGTGTTGTTCAAACTAACCAATTTCTATTGCCGATAAAAGAACCTGGCATTTGGGGTTCTTTGTTTATGGTATGATTCTTCAAAAAATTCAGAACTTATTCATGAAACCATCAAAACTTTTCAATTAAGTGATAACTAATTTATTCTTGTGGCTGTCTTAACATATATAAATCCATCAATTTATCTTCAAAATTCTGGAGCTTGTGACCATGAACCCTAGAACTACAAATAAAGGCAGGAAATTTTTTGGGCCAATGTTACTCATCTTCTATGCTCACCCATTGGACAACAATACAAAGAAAAATAGTAGAATTTGATAGCATGCTCTAAAACAAATAGCGAGGCCTTACCTTCATTGTGTCTTAGTTCCTACCTTCTCTTATTAGCTCCTCGTTCATGACAGCTTTCTTCTTTGAAGAAAGGGTGTCATGTACTTGAAGAAGAAAGAGGAGGAACAGGGAGATTGATCCGAACTGGGGAAGAGAGGAACTCGCCATGGATTCAAAGAAAAAAGAGGAGGAAGAGGGATGAAGAAAGTATGATTGTAATATAAACTACTCATATATTTTTCTTTTTTTTTTTATTCTTCTCTTGTTTTCTTCTCTTCTTCTCTATTGAAATAGGGGAACAGGGAAAGGGTTCTCTTCTTTTCTTCTCTTCTTCTCTGTTGACATAGGGGAAGGGGGTGACCCACCTCCCATGGCCGTGGCTATCTCCGACAGCAAGATGGTTGTAGTTGGGGGTTGCTCCGGTGGTTGGCGACCAAGATAAGGATGCAACCCAGCGATGGCAGCCAGTCCATTGGAGAAAAAAAGGAAATAAAAATAGGAAAGATGGCCGGCGACTCAATCCGGCCATCAAAAACTTGCTATAGATCGAAAAAGAGGAGAGGAAGGAGAATAGGGATTCGTTACCTCAACTCCGATGGTCAATTGATGGTGATTCACCAAAAATACTCTATGGAGCAACCCTCTAATCCTCGCAACTTTGCCAATGATTGTTTAAGGATTTGAGGGAGACTACCGGGGGGTTTATAAGTTGGCTTCTACGATATTTTTTGGAGTTTGATCGGCCCTAGAATCCTTCTCCTGATCAAACTAGGAAGAGGAGATGAACTTGATTGGGAGTTCGCCTCTTCTAGTGTGTGATTTTCTTTTACCTGAAATCCCTCCATAAAAATTTTCTCCTATGAATCACTCACACCAAAACCCAAAACCCCTACATTAAAATTTCGTCCATAAAAATTTTGATACACGTGTCAAATGAAAAAAATGGTACATGACGAATGGAGGTTTATTCCTTCATATATATATATATATATATATATGATTTGCAACCGCTAAAATAACCTGCCACATTTGACATTGATAATGGATGACTCATCATATTCTTAATTAATTCTAGGAATGATAATTTCTACCGATTCAACCCGACCTGACATCGATAATGGATGACACCCCCCAGGCCCCTCCTCTCCCCAGCACCCCCCACCCCATTCCCTACCCCCCCTTTCTCTCTCTCTCTCTCTCATGATGACCCCCCACACACCCCACAAGCCCCCCAAGGCATTTGGCCCCCCGCCTTCTTCCTCTCTCTCTCTCTCTCTCTCTCTCTCTCTCTCTCTCTC
>QRFJ01006289.1:0-70030 GCA_006176705.1 Cocos nucifera | reverse complement strand
AGATAGGAGATATTACAACACAGTCACACGAAACAACACAGACACCACAGATATTACAGACCGAATAGACAGAGACCAGGTTACGGAATCTAAGGTTTTATGAACCTAGAGGATACAAGGTATTATCAGTGAACACCGAAATGAACGCATGAGCAAATCCCTTATCTAGTAGCTATACATCACCCTGATATACCATGTGTGGGTATCGCCTGACTTCTATGAATGTATCCTTAGTATTCTTAATATAGAGTTGATGCTGGTCTTTGTAAACGGAGAACCCTGGTCCTGGATCAGACTCAGACTTCATGTCTATATGTGATCGAAGTACGACTCGGGCGCTTTTGTGCTGAAGAGTTCTAGCAAACGTGACCCTATTAGGTTTTTTGGGGGTTGGGCGTTGACCATTTACAAGCCGTTGGGCGCAGATCGTGTTTTTTTGTCCCTAGATTGGTTTTTTAACATCTGGTTGTTTTTTTAATATGAAATGGGTTATTTACTATCACACATGTGTATTTAGTGTCTGTTTGCTCTTGAGTTTTAATGTATTTAATTTATTCAGGTTTAGATGAATATATCTTAACTCTAAACACTCGACCATAGGATCATCACGAGGTGGTGATTGTCCGGAGGTTGTGTTCGCATTCCTTAGTAGATGAGTCTTAGTCTCGGTGTGGAGAACCGAGGCAGTACAGTACTCGTTAGAGAACGAGGGCAGCTGACTCTGTAGTATCATAGGGAGTCTACCTCTCGTCAATGACTGACTCGATGCTGCAGTAGTGTGTCTGGTTCTTTGACCTGAGATGCTCGGTCCTTTGGGTTATTTTAGCTCACGATACTCGTGGGCTGATGTTTGTTGGCTGTGACAAGTTCATTGTAGGAATGGATTGCATCAAGATGGGATATCTACCTCGGTGGTAGAGGAGTAGCCCTATGATGATCATGAGAATCAAGTCCTGAAGCCCATGGCCATGGCAGAGTGAAATAATAGAAAGAGTTTCTATTTAGATTTTCACATTGGACTCGAATCGAATGATTACATCATATGATAGAGACTAGGGTTTGACGAGTTCACCTTAACCCTAATCTGATCGGGCTCAAGATAGAAGAACTGAATCACACAAGGTAGCTGCACAAGAGGTTCGCATTCAGCTCTAATGGGTTGCCACCATATACTGCTAGGTGTCACTGGTGGATTTTGGGAGCAATTAGAATGATTTAGATGATCGATCATTCTAGCTGTTCGAATCAGAAGAGTTCTGAATCCATCGAAAGGAGTTTCGATGATTCTATGATAGAGATCATGACATATCCCATTACATACAGAACTGAACCTAACTGGGTCACACAAAAGGGTTTGAAGTCTGGTGAATCATCAATTGAACTGATCTAGTTCAATTGATCTGAATGAGATTTCAATTAGGTTCAAGGAAATCGTGCTAGCACTCGATTGAACCTAACGTTCTTCTTTTACTATCATAAATAAGTTGTCCTGACTGAGCCAAAGGAGTTTGTGCTCAATCAGAGGCCTTCATATGGTCTGACTAGAGGTTGTCCAAGTCAGAATAGGTTGTCTTATTTGTAAGACATTACCTGCCATTTTTGGTCACCTGCCATTTCTTGTTCTTTGACTTTGGTCAAAAGTCTACCTTGACGGTCAAACTTGACCATTCACCTTGACTTTTGACCACATGTCATGCACCTATTGGAGAGCTGGTGGGGGCTTGTCCCCCTGCCAGACCTGGCAAGGAGAAGGGCGCACGCCAAGGGTGGCGTGAGCCCAAGTAGGAGCGCTAGATCCTTGTTGGACAAGGACTCCACCTCCCTTTAGGATTCCAATTAGAGTTCTACTAAGAATCCAGTTTGACTGGTCTTAGGCGCCCTCTAAGGAGGAATCCAGGGGTCTCTTTTTCAACCAATCAGATTTAGATCTGATTACACAAAGGGTTGTGATTGGTTGAGAGGAAGAGGAGTTGGATCACAAGAGGTCTATAAATAAGACCGCTGCCCACCCTAATCCTAAGTGAAGTCAAAGTCTTATTGAAGAGATTTCCCACGTCCAAGGCTGCCTCTCCCTCCTTCTCTAGCCATACTCTCTTCTCCCCTTGCTCTCCACGTCCAAAAGTGTTTTGGACTTAGTTTGGTGCGATTCAGATCAAGGAAAGGCGATCAAAAGCAAGAAGGCTGCGCTGCTGCAAAAGGACGACTGCAGATCTTCAAAAGAGTTTTGAAGATCTCCAAATCAATCCAGATCTGATTTTTGGAGGTGTATAGAGAAGAAGAGTTCTCAGATCCAACCCGAGTGAGTACCGGTAGAGGCCAGGCGCTTGCGTGGCTAAGATCCAGAACCTTCCGCTACAATCAGATCATCTACAGGGTATAGGATTACCCAATCAGGTAAATTAAATTTGATTTAATTTATCTTATTTTATTTTATTGTTAAAATAATAAGAATTAGATCTGAAACATATCAAGATCTGATTGAGATAGAGAAAATTTTTGAAATATATCTCTTGATCTAATCAGATCTGGACGAACCTGGACGGGAAATCAGGATTTCCCTTCAACTGGTATCAGGCCAATGGTTCTAAAATTGTTTATGTCTAATTTTAATTTTTATTTTAAATTAATAAATAATTGTGATTTCAGAGTCACTATGAGATTGTGATCAAATTGCTGAAATCAGAAAATTAAAAATTAAATTGTTTAGGAGTCCTAAGAAGACATGAAAAATGCATGACTAGTTCTAGAATAGAATAGTTCTATAGAATAAGTTTTGCATGTCTTTGATTAAATCTGATATAAATCATATTTTAGATCTTCTTATTTACTGTTTTCTTGATATTATAAGTGTTATACATAAATATCTGATAAACAGCAATAAAAATTATTTAATTTTAAAATAATCATATGAGATATGATAGATGCAATGACTAAGTATTGTTAGGATAGTTCTACAATAATTGTCTAGATTAGAATTATTTTGATTAGATCAATTAAAAATCTACTTTTTCCAAATTATTATTGTGATAATTTAGATCTGTAAAACATGCCATGAATTGAACATGAGATGTATTGCCAAATTGCCAATGATTAGATCTAACTTTATATATATGAGTATATAATTGATATAGATCTGATATTATTTATGTAGTATTAAATGGTCCTGATTAAGGCGTTCTCTTGGCTGTCCGGTCATGAAGACGAAGAAGGGTTAAAGGCCCTCTCTTCCCATTCGATGGGTGTTCTTATGAATGTAGGGGTGTGCGTGTTCGTACCTTAAATCAGAAACCCAAAATCTTACTTTCTGGCAAACCTAGATTCTGAAACCTAGGATTTATTGTTGCATATTTTTTATGACCCAACTTAATAAAGAATTAAGTTATGGGAATATCAATTAGTCTAAAATGAAGAAATTTTAAATTCTAAGACATATTCATAATACTGGGTTCGGCTTGGTAGCTCAATTAGGTCTAAGCGGTGATCAATACCGAATCAAAGAGTTGGTTAGATGGGAAACATTGCTTAAAGTTGACCAGCCTATAGATTAAGTCTGGGTCAAGATGAGTCACGAATCAAGCAAAGACCTAATTAGGCTCAGCGTTAGAGTCTGGATTGGTAGCTAGCAACCGCAAATTGGTTCTGACTAACAATTTGGTGTCTAAGATAGTTTGGCACAGATGACCGTGACTGGTTTTTAATTGGAAGCTACTCGACTGAATGCGTTCTTGTGCGATAACGGCAATATTACTTCAACCGGTCTCACTTACTCTGGCCATATCCTGTTGACACTAGTTCTAGATCTGAGGTGGTCAATAATTCGAGCTGAACCCATGCCCACTTAGGTTAGTATAATTGTTATGACTAAAGCCAAGTCTAGTTAATGAGACCTGAATCAATTCTCCTAAAGAAAAAGATAAGTCTGAGGTCTTCCCACCATTGTACGTCGCGGCCCTTCCCGGGGTGATTGATTCTCGGCTGTTACAGTGGCTATCAGTTGCACCGGAAGACGCAACCATGTCTATTAGGCATGGATGTTATGGGCTGGGGATGATGGGCTCAATATTTCGGATATTACGGTGAGAGACCCAATTAGGAACCCCAGTTATGAAATGTGTTGGTCTGGGACTTAACTAAGGAAGTGGATCAATATTCCGGATAACGGTTGAGATTCATCGAATTAGAGAACCAAGTTTGGGTTGCACATGATCAGAGAATCATTGAACAATGAGTTGTTCACATCATTGGCATAATCCATCACCAAAAACTGTTTAGGTGATGTGATGAGTCAGTTGGTGAGACCGCACACACCACTTAGAAATCATCAGTCGGGAGATTTTTCAGATCTCTGTCAGAGGAGGTAGGATCCGAGAAAAATAGTGGGAGCTAATGTTGTTTTAAAAATAAAATCCACTAAACAATTGGTCAAGTCAAAATGTTACAGTATCTAACAGATCTTTGACTTCTACAGGAAAAATGTCTGCGTCCAAGCCCACTGGCACGTATCCTAAAACACACATAGATGAAACTGGACCCAATTATAAAGATGGCTTAGGAACTACAAAAAATGGTTTTGGGTTCAGAGAAGTTAACACATCTTTTGGATCAGGACCTCACACACTTACAGCTCATCATCCATGAACAGAGAGCGTCCTCTGGAAAATGGTTGAACGAAAGACAATAAGCACATAGCTACATGTTGGGCTCGATGTTGATAGACTCCAAGTGCAACATGAAGAATATCGGGACTGCTCGCCAAATGTTGGCTCACCTGCAGGAGAATGTTTTGGTTGAACAGAGTCGCGCAGCCAAATATCAAGTCACGAAACGACTTTTTAAGCTAAAGGATGCAGTGATGGGCAGTCAGTCTAAGATTCACTGTCTTACAATGATTCAAGGACAATGGAAGAGCTTGAGGAAGCTCAGGGGAAGTTGGACTTGACTTGCAAAATGATATTATTTGCAATCCTTGATGATGCATATGGGCAATTCATCATGAATTACCAAGCATCTAAACTTCAAGATTCCTAGCCGAGTGATGATATGCTCGGTTACCGCTGAGCTTTCTATGAAAGGTTCTAAAGGCTAGTTCTTGCTATGGAACGGATTCTTCCAAAGAAAGTCTTAGGAAAGAAAAAGGAATTTGTGAAAAAAGCAAAGGTAGAAGAGATCAAAGAAAGAAAGAGCCAGAACCGAAGAAGAAGAATCGATGGCAAAGGAAAGTGTTTCCATTGCGAACAGCGACGGCCATTGGAAGCGGAACTGCCCTACTTACCTGGCCACCCTAAAGAACAAGAAGGAAGGTCCTTCTGGAGGTATGCTCGTTATTGAGTCTAACCTTACGGTTTCTTCTGCATCCAGTTGGTGCTTGACTCTGGATCTAGTGCTCACCTATGCACTTCTATGCAGGGTCTTGAGGATAGCAGGAGGCTGAGGGATGGAGACATGATCCTACGCGTCGGTAATGGAGCAAGAGTTGCTGCAGTAGCGTGGGAACATTACCCTCTGCGATTACCATCTGGTTTAAGACTTTGTTTAAAAGACTGTTATTATGTGCGCAGCTAGCAGGAATTTTGATTTCTGTTTCATGCTTACACAAGAAGGTTATGTGATCACCTTCTTTAGGACCATTGTAACATTCTTTATGAAAGAAATAAAATTGCAAATGGTTTCCTTGTTAATGGTCTTTATCAGTTGCATATTGATGTACCTATTTTAACTATCGAGCAAAACGTGAATGCCAAACGACCTAGGGATAGTCCAAACGACAGATATTTATGGCACCTGAGATTAGGTCATATAGCAGAAGATAGGATTAACAAATTGGAGAAAAATGGGCTATTGAGTCCATTGACTTTTGAGTCATATCCAACTTGTGAATCTTGTCTTCAAGGCAAAATGACTAAACTCCCTTTTGTTGGACATGGGGAGAGGGCCACAGATCTCCTTGCCTTAGTACATACTGATGTGTGCGGCCCATTCGATGTGCCGGCTAGAGGCAATTTTGTCTACTTCATTACCTTTACCGATGATCTGTCTAGGTATGGGTATGTGTATCTCATGAGACACAAGTCTGAAGCTTTGAAAAGTTCAAAGAATTCAGACATGAAGTAGAAAAACAAACTGGAAAACCCATTAAGGTTCTTCGATCAGATCGAGGAGGTGAATATCTTAGCCGGGAATTCCTAGACTATCTTAAGGAAAATGGCATAGTCTCTCAATGGACTCCACCAGGAACACCTCAACTCAACGGGGTTTCAGAACGGAGAAATCGGACTCTATTGGATATGGTTCGATCCATGATGAGCTTCACAGACCTCCCAGATTTTCTTTGGGGACATTCATTATTAACTTCTATCTATTTACTGAATAGGGTTCCCTCTAAAACCGTTCCTACCACACCGTATGAGATATGGCACGGTAAGAAACCAAGTCTGAGTCATCTCAGAATTGGGGTTGTCCGTTTTAAGTCAAAGACAATAAGCAGACAATTAGAGTTTAGGTCCTTTAGAAGCTCGATTCATAGGATATCTAAAGAGTCATTAGGTAACTATTTTCTACATTCCTGAAGACCACAATGTGATTGTGAGTCGACATTGCATATTTCTTGAAAAATAGTTTATTCAAGATAGTGGCATTGGAAAGCAGATTAAGCTTGATGAGAAAGTCTCACAAGCAGAAAGAGCTAAGGACCAAGTGGAACCAAATCAGGTTGAGCCAATAAGAACACTGCCTCCTCCACCTCGTAGATCGGAAAGAGTTTCCCGTCCCCCTGAAAGATACTTAGGTATTATTTCAGAGGATGTAGAGGAAATGTTCCTCATAGGTAATGGTGCTCATGGTGATGATCCCAAACCTACACGAGGCGATATCAGATAATCGACTCCGAGAAATGGCTTGAGGCATGAAGTTAGAGATCGACTCGATGCACTCAAACAAAGTCTGGACCTTGTAGATCCACCAGAAGGTATAGTACCTAATTGGGTGTAAATGATGTCTTCAGAGAAAGATTGGTGCAGATGGGAATGTGGAGACATTCAAAGGCTATAAACTGGTGGCAAAAGGTTATAGTCAACGTGAAGGCATTGACTATCAGGATACCTTTTCCCCGGTAGCTATGCTAAAATCCATCCGCACATTGCTTGCTGTTGCAGCCTATTTCGATTATGAAATTTGGCAAATGGACGTGAAAAACGGCATTCCTAAATGGATATCTTGAGGAAGATATCTATATGGAACAGCCGCTAGGTTTCACATCCAGTGATACTGATCACAAGGTTTGCAAGCTGCAAAGGTCCATATATGGACTTAAGCAAGCATCTCAGAGCTGGAACACTCGTTTCAATGATGTGATCAAAAAGTTTGGTTTCATCAAAAACGAAGAGGAACCATGTGTTTTCAAAAGGGTCAGTGGGAGCGCTGTTGTCTTCCTCGTATTGTACGTGGATGACATCCTCCTTATTGGGAATGATATTCCCATGTTGACATCAGTCAAGATGTGGTTGTCTAAGGAATTCTCCATGAAAGACCTAGGTGAAGCATCCTTTATTCTAGGAATTAAGGTCTATAGGGATAGACCGAATAGGATGCTAGGACTTTCACAGAAAATGTACATAGAGGAAGTACTAAAGAGGTTTAGTATGGAAAACTCTAAGAGGGGATTAATACCCTTCAGACATGGTATTCATCTTTCCAAGAAGATGTGCCCCAGCACACCTGAGGAAATAGAACGCATGAGCAAGATCCCTTATGCTTCTGCAATAGGGAGCCTCATGTATGCCATGCTATGTACACGACCTGATATAGCCCATGCTGTGAGTGTCACAAGCAGATATCAGTCAAATCCAGGTGAAGAACACTGGACTTCTGTGAAATGTATCCTTAAGTACTTGAGAAGAACTAAGGATATGATGTTGGTCTTTGGTAATGGAGAACTCCTGGTCCAGGGATACACAGACTCGGACTTCATGTCCGATATAGATGATCGAAAGTCGACATCTGGAAGTCTGTTTGTGTGCAATGGTGGAGCTGTCAGCTAGAAGAGTTCCAAGCAAACTGTGATAGCAGATTCCACCATGGAAGCAGAATATATAGCTGCATCAGAGGCTGCAAAGGAAGCATTCTGGTACAAGAAGTTTGCTGCAGAAATTGGAGTAATGCCATCAGATGCCATTTTTCTTTACTGCGACAACAATGGCGCCATAGCCCTTGCTAAGGAGCCGAGGTCTCACCAGAAGTCCAAGCACATTGAGCGGCGATATCATCTCATCCGCGATTACCTTGAGAAAGGTTACGTTGAGGTCAAGAGAGTCAACTCCGCAGATAATGTGGCAGACCCACTGACAAAGCCATTGGGCCAGCAGAAGATCGAAGCCCACCTTGAGAAGATGGGACTTAGACTTGTAGCCAATTGGCTTTAGGACAAGTGGGAGATTGTTAGATATATGTGCCCTAGAAGCCAGAATTGGCTGACACTTGTAATACACTTCTAGGGGCAAAATTGTAATTTTGACTATAATTAATGAAATGGGTTATTTACTATCACACATGTGTATTTAGTGTCTGTGATACATCCTTTGAGTTAATGGTAATGATAATTCATATTTTCAAGAGTTGAAAATTTAAGACATGAATAATCATTATTAACTCATAAACAGCTCCCGACCATAGGATCATCACGAGGATGGTGATTGATCCGGAAGGTTGGTGTACGATCGCTTCTCTTTAGTAGATGAGTCTTGAGTCTACGGTGTGGAGACACCGGAGTGAGAGTACAGGTACTCGTTAGAGAACGAGGGCACTGAGCGTGACCACCTCGAGTAGTCATTAGGGAGTCTACCTTCTCGTCAATGACTGACTCGATGCTGCAGTAGTGTGTCTGGTTCTTTGACCTGAGATGCATCGGCAGTTCACCTTGAGGGTGTTATAGTTTGACTACACCATTACTCGGTCTCCTAGCCATATGGAACCCTGAGGTGTATGTTGGCTGTGACATGTTCATTGTAGGAATTGGATTGCATCAAGATGGGATCTATCTACCTCGGTGGTAGAGGAGTAGCCCTATGATGATCATGAGAATCAAGTCCTGAAGCCCATGGCCATGGCAGAGTGAAATAATAGAAAGAGTTTCTATTTAGATTTTCACATTGGACTCGAATCGAATGATTACATCATATGATAGAGACTAGGGTTTGACGAGTTCACCTTAACCCTAATCTGATCGGGGCTCAAGATAGAAGAACTGAATCACACAGGTAGCTGCACCAAGAGGTTCGCATTCAGCTCTGAATGGGTTGCCACCATATACTGCTAGGTGTCACTGGTGGATTTTGGGAGCAATTAGAATGATTTAGATGATCGATCATTCTAGCTGTTCGAATCAGAAGAGTTCTGATCCATCGAAAGGAGTTTCGATGATGTCGATGATAGAGATCATGACATATCCCATTACCATACAGAACTGAACCTAACTGGGTCACACAAATAAGGGTTTGAGTCTGGTGATCATCAATTGAACTGATCTAGTTCAATTGATCTGAATGAGATTCAATTAGGTTCAAGGAAATCGTGCTAGCACTCGATTGAACCTAACGTTCTTCTTTTACTATCATAAATAAGTTATCCTGACTGAGCCAAAGGAGTTTGTGCTCAATCAGAGGCCTTCATATGGTCTGACTGGAGGTTGTCCAAGTCAGAATAGGTTGTCTTATTTATAAGACATTACCTGCCATTTTTGGTCACCTGCCATTTCTTGTTCTTTGACTTTGGTCAAAAGTCTACCTTTGACTGGTCAAACGTTGACCATTCACCCTTTGACTTTTGACCACATGTCATGCACCTATTGGAGAGCTGGTGGGGGCTTGTCCCCCTGCCAGAACCTGGCAAGGAGAAGGGCGCACGCCAAGGGTGGCGTGAGCCCAAGTAGGAGGCGCCTAGGAGTCCTTGTTGGACAAGGACTCCACCTCCCTTTAGGATTCCAATTAGAGTTCTACTAAGAATCCAGTTTGACTGGTCTTAGGCGCCCTCTAAGGAGGAATCCAGGGGTCTCTTTTTCAACCAATCAGATTTAGATCTGATTTCACAAAGGGTTGTGATTGGTTGAGAGGAAGAGGAGTTGGATCACAAGAGGTCTATAAATAAGACCCTGCGCCCAACCCTAATCCTAAGTGAAGTCAAAGTCTTATTGAAAGAGATTTCCCACGTCCAAGGCTGCCTCTCCCCTCCTTCTCCATGCCATACTCTCTTCTCCCCTTGCTCTCCACGTCCAAAAGTGTTTTGGACTTAGTTTGGTGCGATTCAGATCAAGGAAAGGCGATCAAAAGCAAGAAGGCTGCGCTGCTGCAAAAGGACGACTGCAGATCTTCAAAAGAGTTTTGAAGATCCTCCAAATCAGATCCAGATCTGATTTTTGGAGGTGTGATAGAGAAGAAGAGGATTCTCCAGATCCAACCCGAGTGGATACCGGTAGAGGCCAGGCGCTTGCGTGGCTAAGATCCAGAACCTTCCGCTACAATCAGGATCATCTACAGGGTAATAGGATTACCCAAATCAGGTAAATTAAATTTGATTTAATTTATCTTATTTTATTTTATTTGTTAAAATAATAAGAATTAGATCTGAAACATATCAAGATCTGATTGAGATCAAGAGAAAAATTTTTGAAATATATCTCTTGATCTAATCAGATCTGGACGAACCTGGACCGGAAAATCAGGATTTCCCTTCACAAAGCCCACCTTGAGAAGATGGGACATAGACTTGTAGCCAATTGTCTTTAGGATAAGTAGGAGATTGTTAGATATATGTGCCCTAGAAGCCAGAATTGGCTGACACTTGTAATACACTTCTAGGGGCAAAATTGTAATTTTTTTTTTTTTTTTTTTTTTTTTTTTTTTTTTTTTTTTTTTTTTTTTTTTTTTTTGACTAAAAATCAATAAATGGGTTATTTTCTATCACATATGTGTATTTAGTGTCTGTGATACATCCTTTGAGTTAATGGTAATGATAATTCATATTTTCAAGAGTTGAAAATTTGAGACATGAATAATCATTATTAACTCATAAATTGCTCCTGACCATAGGATCATCACGAGGATGGTGATTGATCCGGAAGGTTGGTGTACAATCGCTTTTCTTTAGTAGATGAGTCTTGAGTCTACGGTGTGGAGACACCAGAGCGAGAGTACAGATACTCGTTAGAGAACGAGGGCACTGAGCGTGACCACCTCGAGTAGTCATTAGGGAGTCTACCTTCTCATCAATGACTGACTCGATGCTGTAGTAGTGTGTCTGGTTCTTTGACCTGAGATGCATCGGTAGTTCACCTTGAGGGTGTTATAGTTTGACTACACCATTACTCGGTCTCCTAGCCATATGGAACCCTGAGGTGTATGTTGGCTATGACATGTTCATTGTAGGAACTGGATTGCATCAAGATGGAATCTATCTACCTCGGTGTTAGAGGAGTAGCCCTATGATGATCATGAGAATCAAGTCCAGAAATCCATGGCCATGGTAGAGTGAAATAATAGAAAGAGTTTCTATTTAGATTTTCACATTGGACTCGAATCGAATGATTACATCATATGACAGAGACTAGGGTTTGATGAGTTCACCTTAACCCTAATATGATCGGGGCTCAAGATAGAAGAACTGAATCACACAGGTAGCTGCACCAAGAGGTTCGCATTCAGCTCTGATGGGTTGCCACCATATACTGCTAGGTGTCACTGGTGGATTTTGGGAGTAATTAGAATGATTTAGATGATCGATCATTCTAGCTGTTCGAATCAGAAGAGTTCTGATCCATCGAAAGGAGTTTCGATGATGTCGATGATAGAGATCATGACATATCCCATTACCATACAGAACTGAACCTAACTGGGTCACACAAACAAGGGTTTGAATTTGGTGATCATCAATTGAACTGATCTAGTTTAATTGATCTGAATGAGATTCAATTAGGTTCAAGGAAATCGTGCTAGCACTCGATTGAACCTAACGTTCTTCTTTTGCTATCATAAATAAGTTGTCCTGTCTGAGCCAAAGGAGTTTGTGCTCAAACAGAGGCCTTCATATGGTCTGACAGGAGGTTGTCCAAGTCAAAAAAGGTTGTCTTATTTGTAAGACACTATCTGCCATTTTTGGTCACCTGCCATTTCTTGTTCTTTGACTTTGGTCAAAAGTCTACCTTTGACTGGTCAAACATTGACCATTGACACTTTGACTTTTGACCACATGTCATGCACCTATTGGAGGGCTAGTGGGGGCCTGTCCCCCTGCCAGAACCTGGCAAGGAGAAGGGCGCATGCCACCCTAGGCGTGTGCCCAAGTTGGAGGCGCCTAGGAGTCCTTGTTGGATAAGGACTCCATCTCCTTTTTGGATTCCAATTAGAGTTCTTCTAAGAACCAACTTTGACTGGTCTTAGGCACCCTCTAAGGAGGAATCTAGGGGACTCTATTCCCACCAATCAGATTTAGATCTGATTTCACAAAGGGTTGTGATTGGTTGGGAAGAAGAGGAGTTGGATCACAGCTAGTCTATAAATAAGACCCTGTATCTAACTCAGATTGTATGAGATATAGTGATATGATGAGATCATAGTTTCTCCATGCCCCAAGGCTGCCTCTCCCCTCCTTCTCCATGCCATAGTCTCTTCTCCCCTTGCTCTCCACGTCCAAAAGGAGTTTTGGATCTTGGTTGGTGCGATTCAGATCAAAGAAAGGCGATCAAAAATAAGAAGGCTGCGCTGCTACAAAGGATGACTGCTCATCTTCAAAAGAGTTTTGAAGATCCTCCAGATCAGATTCAGATTTGATTTTTGGAGGTGTGATAGAGAAGAAGAGGATCTCTAGATCCAACCCGAGTGGATACCGGTAGAGGCCAGACGCTTGCGTGGCTAAGATCCAGAACCTTCCGCTGCAAACAGGATCATCAATAGGGTAATAGGATTACCCAGATCAGGTAAATTAAATTTGATTTAATTTATCTTTTAATTTTATTTTATTAAAATAATAAGAATCAGATCTGAAATATATCAAGATCTGATTGGGATCAAGATAAAAATTTTTGAAATATATCTCTTGATCTGATCAGATCTGAACGAACCTGGACCGGGAAATCAGGATTTCCCTTCAAGTTGGTGTGCTTACATATGGTATCAGAGCCAGGTTGTGCATGGAAGGGAAGGAGAAGTCGTACAAGGTGAAATCAGAAATCTTCACAAGGATTCTATGGTATGTCTCAAATCTATCTTTGTTATTCCTATGGTTTGGCCAACCGAGAGCAACGGATTGAAGGTGGAGGTTGAGAGGATTAATGGAAAGGAATTTTTTTCAGAGAGGAAGAATTTGGTGCATGATTTGTTGATCGATCTTGGTGGAAAGGCTAGAGTGTATGATGGTTATATGATAGGTAGGGTGCGCTGGAGTGCTATAGTAGCATTTTCTTGGAGATGCAGGGTTGAGAGAGGCTTAGTGATGCAGCAGCTGAGGAAGGTATCTCAGCAGAGAGCATTAGGGTTCTCTAGAAAGATGGGTAGTATAGGACTATTGAAGAGGGGTTTCCCAAGGCATAATGATCGAAGGAAGGATGAAGAAGTGACTATACGTCCTTCGATATCAGGAAGGCAGTGAAGTAGTTGGAGATGTATTTAGCAGTTCGACCAGAGCATGGATTTATGGAGCCTTAGAAGTGATAGAGATGGATGATCCATGGAGGTCTAGCAGGTTAGGGTTGGATGGCTGTAGAGTAGCACAGGGACAAGTCAGGGAGCATTGGAGTGCTGCAGGAGCGCTTTCCTAGAGGCATGTGGCTGAGAGAGGCTCGGTGGTGCAACATTCGAGGAGTGTATCTCTGTAGATGATGTTAGGAGCTTCTCAGGAAGATCGGGAGTAGGTCTCAAAGAGAGCCAGAAGGTCTTAGAGAGCGCCAGGAGGTCTCAGGCAGTTGAAAGTATCATGGATTAGATTTTTTCTACAAGAGCATCAAGAAGAGTTACGGTTCAGGTGGAGGATGGTTCTCCGAGCGCAACTGAAGTGATGGTTGGTGTTGGGGTAGAAGAGAAAGACTAGGGTGGAATTTTCTAGGATTCAGTCGTTGGATTCAGAAGAGTTAGATGAGCTCTTAGATTTTGGAGGTGTCCATGGGTTGTGGAGATATCTAAGATGGGTTCGAAGGGGTCTGCAGAGTGTGGAGGGTTCGAAGGGGCAGCGATGGTGTTCGAGGTGTTGTGGTAGGCTCAGTAGTGCAGCGTTGAGTGGTTGGCCTCGAGAGACTAGATGATAGAGTCAACTTCTGTGGCATCAAGTAGACTTCGAATATAGGTGGAGCTTCACAGTGGTGGCTTCATAAGTGGAGAGAAAATTTGACATGAGTTTAGAGTGCTGGTGATGCATAGTTGCAAGTGGAGCGACGTGTATAGGTGGACAGGCGTAGCTCTGAGGAGATCATGTCAGGTGGTACAGCATGTGCTGGTGCAGGAATGCTGTAGGTTCTCTAAGAAAGTCCAAGAAAAGTGATGCAGTTGCTAAGCAGAAGGGATCCTACAATTCCAGGATGGTGCAGAGATGCAAGCATAGGTCTTCAGCGGTGGAGGCGGTCATCCCAAAGGCCTTAAAGATGCACAATTATTGAAGAGAATTGGTGGAGGCGATGCTTGCACAGTGGCTGTCGAGTGCGTAGGGACAGCGGGATCATGTAGGAGGTCATTGCCAAGGGGTTTGCCAAGGCTTGGGGCACTAAGGTGGAGATTGTGAGGATTTGTGGTGCTCCTAAGCCTTGGAAGGCCATAGGAGGAGTCAAGGGGTTGGCTCCGGAGATTCCAGGGGCTTGGTTGGTGCTTCAGAGATCTGGGACACAAGGTGATGTAAGGAACCAAAGTTGGAGAATCAAGACTGTAGAAAAAGAATTTTCTGCAGGTTAGTCGACTCAGTCCAAAGCTGGGTCGGCTAAGTCTTAGTGCGCAGGCAAAATGGAGAGCTGTGCATTTGAGACTGCTGGCACGGCATAGAATTAGGTCGGCTCAGTCTAAAATTGAGTTGACCTAGTGGAACTTAGCCAGCTCAATACTGAGACTGAGTCGGCTCAGTGCGCGGACAGAGTTACACGAGGGTCTGGGATGATCCTAGGGATCTTAAAGCCTGGTTTGAGAGGTCTTAAGGAGGCTAATTTATATATGGGTTGGGTCTAGATCCAGAGGATGAAAGCATGGGAGACATGGGTGTACATGGGCTCGGTGAGTGCTTTCATGTATTGGGTTAGCCGGAGAGTTTTTTGGTCGGACCTAATGGCTATGTATAAATACATAGGTTGGATTAGGGTTTTAGAATGCTATGGAATACAGACCTTTTCTCCCTCAACTTTCTTCTTCTCTTCTCTCTAGAATTGCCGCCCTAGAATTTTTGAAGAAGCCTTAGAGAAGGGGGCATCTTCCTCAAGCCCAAGGAGGAAGGTGCCCCATCATAGATCCAGATGGAGGATCGGTGGTGTGCTACCCATAGAGAACGTCACGGGTTCCTTCAGGTCCGCACTAAAGATCAGGAGCTTCTGCAATAGGGTATTGGGGTGCTTGTGATGTCAAGGATGATTGGCGTTCGAACGATATCATGGAACATCAATTGGTATCAGGGAGAGGTGATGCCAGTTGGTGTGCTTACAAGGGATAGTCTAAGTGATAGGTATCTATGGAACCTTAGGCTAGGTCATATAGCAAAAGACATGATTAACAAATTAAAAAATTTGGGTATTGAGTCCGTTGACTTTCGAGTCATATCTAATTTATGAATCATGCCTTCATAGCAAAATGACCAAGCTTCCTTTTATGGGATAAGAAAAAAGGGCCACAGACCTACTTGTCCTAGTATATTTGGATGAGTGTGGCCCATTTGATGCACCGACCAGAGGCAATTATGTCTACTTCAGCAGCTTTATCGATGACTTGTCTCAGCACAGGTATGTGTACCTAATGAAATACAAGTTTGAAGCCTTTGAAAAGTTCAAGAAAAGCCCATTAAGATTCTTCGATCAGATCAAGGAGGTGAATACCTTAGTCAAAAATTTCTAGACCATCTTAAGGATAAAGGCATAGTTTCTCAATAGACTCCACCTGAAATGTCTCAACTCAATGGAATTTTAGAATGGTGGAATCGGATCTTATTAGATATAGTCTGATCCATGATGAGCTTCATGGACCTCCCTAATTTTCTTTGGGGACATAGTCTAATGATTGTAATAGATTTACTGAATAGGGTTTCTTCTAAAATCGTTCCTACCACACCGTATGAGATATGGCATGGTAAGAAATCAAGTTTGAGTCATCTCAGAATTTGGAGTTGTCCGATCCATGTCAAGAGACAACAGGCGGACAAGTTAGAGTCTAGGTCCTTTAGAACTCGGTTCATAGGATATCCTAAAGAGTCATTAGGGTATCACTTCTATCTTTCGGAGGACCATAATGTGATTGTGAGTTGACATGCTATCTTCCTTAAAAAATAGTCTATTCAAGATGGTGGCATCGGAAGATAGATTAGGCTCGAGCAGAAAGTCTTCCAAGAGCAATGAAATAAGGAACCTATAGAACCCAATCAGATTAAGAAAGTCCAAACATAAGTTCTTCTACCTCAAAGGTCAAATAAGATTTTTCATTCTCCTGAAAGGTACTTAGGTACTATTTCAGAGGATGTAGAAAAAATATTTCTCATGAAAAATGGGATTCATGGTGATGATCCCAAAACCTATAACGAGATGATATCATATATCGACTCCAAGAAATGGTTAGAGGTAATGAAGTCAGAGATTGACTCAATGCGCTCGAATCAAGTCTGAACCTTAGTAGATCCATCTGAAAGTATAGTATCTATTGGGTGTAAATGGATCTACAAGAGAAAGATAGGTGTAGATATAAATGTGAAGACATTCAATACTAGGTTAGTAGCGAAAGGGTATAGTCAATGCGAAGGCATTGACTATCAAGATATATTCTCATCAGTAGCCATGCTAAAATCCATCCGCATACTACTTGCTATTACAGTATATTTTGATTACGAAATATGGTAGATGGACATGAAAACTATGAGGATTTGTAGTGCTCCCAAGCCTTGGAAGGCCATAGGAGGAACCAGAATGTCGGCTCTGAGAGTCTAGGATGGGCATGAGTTCTAGGGCTAGGACATGAGTTATCCTAGGTGAAGATGGCATGTAGTCCTGCACGGAACTCGAGGTTCAGGTGTGAGGATCTTGAGGGATTTGGTAGGTGCTCTAGAGACCTGGGATACAAGATGGAGCAAAGGACCAAAGCCAAGTAAAGGAATTAGCCAAGATAGGGGCTAGCATATAGCCGAGCTGGCTCAGATATGTATTCGAGCTTGCTCGGATATGCATCCAAGCTGGCTCCGAGCACAGTAGAGCCGGCTATCTCAAAAAGATAGAAGACAAGATTTTGGGCTGAACGTAGCCAAGTTGGCTCGGCTCCTAAGTGAGCGGGCTTGATGGGAGCGAATAGAATATGAGGATTTATGGTGCTCCTAAGCCTTGAGAGGCCATGGGAGGAGTCAAGGAGTTGGCTTCGAAGATTTCACGGGCTTGGTTGGTGCTTCGAAGACCTTGGACACAAGGTGAAGCAAGGAACCAAAGCTGGAGAATCAAGACTGTAGAAAGAAGATTTTTCATAGGTTAGCTGGCTCAGTCCAAAACTGGATCAACAAATCTCAGTACATAAGCAAAATAGAGAGCTGCATGTTCGGGACTGCTGGCATGGCACAGAACTGGGCCAGCTCAGTTTCAGACTGAGCCGACCCAGTGGAACTTAGCTGGCTCAGTGCGCAGGTAGAGTTATTCTAGGGTCTAGGATAATCCTAGGGGTCTTAAGGCCTGATTTAAAAGGTCTTAAGGGGGCTAATTCATGTATGGGTTGGGTCTAGATCCAGAGGATGAGAGCATGGGAGATATGGGTGTACATGAGCTCGGTGAGTGCTTTCATGTATTGGGTTAGTCGAGAAGTTTTTTGGTTGGGCCTAATGGCTATGTATAAATACATAGGCTGTATTAGGATTTCAGTATGTGGTAAATGCTGTGGAATACAGACCTTTTCTTTCTCAACTCTCTTCTTCTCTTCTCTCTAGAGTTGCCTTCCTAGGGTTCCTGAAGAAGCCCTAGAGAAGGGGGCATCTCCCTCAAGCCTAAGGAGGGAGGCACCCCATCACAGATCCAGGTGGAGGATCTGTGGTGTGCTACCCATAGAGAACATCACAAGGTTCCTTCAGGTCCATGTTAAAGATCAGGAGCTTCCGCAACATAGTATTGGTGCTTGTGATGTCATAGATGATTGACGTTCGAGCGATATCATGGAACATCAATTGGTATCATAGAACATCAATTGGTATCAAGGGGTTAGGTGATGCCAGTTGGTGCGCTTACACAGAATTGGTAGGGTTTTCTATCTGGGTCTAGGATAGGCTTTTGTCTTAGGGTCTTAAGGTCTGGTCCAATAAGGTCTTAAGGGGACTAACTCATGTATGGGTCGGATTTAGATCCAGGAGATGAGAGCATATGAGACATATGTACATGGCTTGGTGAGTGCTTTCATGTTTTGGATTAGCTAAGAAAGTTTTTGATCGAGCCTAATAGCTATGTATAAATACATAGGATGTATTAGAATTTTATGAAGGAATTAGAATATAGATCTTTTCTCCCTTAAACTCTCTTCTCTCTCTAGAGTTGCCACCCCAAAGGGGAGGTGCCTCTATTAAGCCCAAGGAGGGAGGCACCCCATCATAGTCCCAGATTGGTGGATCGATAATTTGTTGCCATAGAGAATGTCAAAGGTCCCTTCAGATCCATGCTAAAGATCAGGGGCTTCCGCAATGTGGTATCAGGGCTTATGATGTTAGGTTGATATGACTAGCGTCCGAGCAGTTCCATGGGTTACAACACTTGGTATTCGAGCTAGGTGATGCCAAGACATTGCGACAATATTTGGTATCGAGCCTGATGGTGCATGGAAGGAAAGGAGAAGTCATGTAGGAAGAAATCAGAAATCTACACAAGTATTCCATGGTATGTTTTAGATCTATCTTTGTTATTGCTATGGTTTGGCCAATTGGGAGCAACAGGTTGATGGTGGAGACTGAGATGATTAATGAGAAGGATATTTTTCAGGATGGATGGTTTGGGTGCATGATTTTCTGATCAATATTGATTGAAAAGACTGGAATGTATGATGGGTGATAGGATTCTCTAGGAAGATGGGTAGTGTAGGACAGTTTATAGAGGAAGGGAGGTTTCCTAAGGGGTAATGGTCGAAGGAAGGCTAAAGAAGTGACTAAATCCTGAAGAAAAACATGCAGGGTTTCATGCTTGATTTCAAAATATTTTTCAAAAAATACACAGTGGAAGATGTAGATTAAACTATTTAATCTATAAAAATATGTAATCAAATTATAAAATCCTACATCAAGGATCTATAACATGTTATGATGCAAATATAAATCTAAAATTAAATTAATCATAAGTGGTATTGATCATATTAATACCTAGATCTAGAATAATTCTAGATCTAACCTTAGATCATATCTAGGTTACCAAGAGATCAGATCTTTTATCTTCACACGAGTCGAGAACTCCATGGTTAATTTTTGTTGTTGCTTTTAGAGCCATACATGTGTCCGATCTCTATAGGTGATCCACATGAACCTGCAACATAGATCAAAAGTTCATCGAATGAAGATCTGCTCGATGTGCTAGCTTCTCACAAATCCCTCCTAATGGTTAATCAAATACATATTCTTCGGATCTCTTGGTGTTGCATCAAGAATTGATTTTGATGATTACAAAGCATTTTAGGGGATTACTAATGAATTTGGCTTGAAAAAAGTTATTTTATATTTTAGGAGCAAAATCATAATTTTATTGAGTTTTAATCTGAGAGCCTTAAGAGCAAGTATAGAAGATTTCTAATCCTTTGGAGGCAGTCCTATGATTTTTGGATGCTCATTTTGGGAGAATCAAGTTTGAAGTGAAAGGGTCGAACTCTAGGTCGTCCCCTGCTAAAAAGGGCTGTTTGGCATGCTGTCTCTGTGTCAAGGGTCGATCCCAGGGTCGACCTCTACCGTTCCAAAGGCTAAAAATATAGAATGGCTATTTTTCTAGATTTTATCTTAGAGGTCGACCCCTATGCCATGAGTCAACCCATGAGTCGACCCCTGTAACGAAAATTTTTCTGCAATGGCTATTTTTTTCTTATTTTGACAGGTTTTAATGGTTTTTCTAATATCTCCAATGGCTACAAATCTTGCCCAGGATTCTCTCCTCCACTTATTGAAGATTTAAAAGGCTTTAAATAGGAAAAAACATAAGAGATTGGTGTGATTCAATATCAGTCCTAAGCAAAAGTCATCTTCAAGCAAAGAAGCCTTCATTTCAAGTTAACCTACCTCTCAAGAGCTGATTCAAATGTCCAACAACCTTGAGAAAAATTAGAAAAGCTTCCTCTATTATTGTGAAAAGCGTTCTTAAGATTTTATTTGCTCACAAATGAAGCTAAACTTGTATTTGGTTGTCATTAAATTTTTTACTCTGCTTTACTATTTTGATTCAAGTTTTGGGGGAATTTCAAAACTTAGGAAGATTGATCCTAACCTTGAATAGGATTGTATTGGATTGGCTTGTACCCAAAAAATAAGTGTTCTAGCTTAGGATAGCTAGGGTTGGAGGTTTCCAATGGTGTATTTAGTTTGAATATGGTTAGTGGATTTTAATTTTCAAGTAGAAGCTTGGGGAGTGGATGTAGGTGCAAGGGAAGCACTGAACCACTATAAATCTTGCTTGTTTGTGGTGTGCTTACTATCTTTCTTTCCTTCCTTAGTTTGTTAAATTTTTGCTCTTTAATCTTTTATAATTTTTCTCTAACCTAAATTGCTTCACACACACGTCTTGCATATCATCATTTAATCTTGATATCTTTAAATTAGCTTTAAAATTTTAAAAAACTAAATTCACCCCCCTCTTGGGTTGCATAGTTGGGCAACAAGTGGTATCAGAGCTCGATGCTTTAGCCCTACTTTGATTTAACCATCAAAGAGCCAAAGATCTATGGCAACCCAAGTTAGTATTTCTTTAGCCGAAGGGCAGTCCACTAACCGACCTCCACTTTTCAATGGGACAAACTATATGTATTGGAAAGCTTGGATGAAAATTTTCAAACAAGCACTTGACTATGATATGTGGAGTATCATAGTTAATAGACCACACACACCCACTAAGATAATTGATGGTGAGGAATCAATCAAATGAATGGAATGATATTGATAAGAAAATGGCTCAACTCAATGCAAGAGCCATGAATGTTTTATATTATGCTCTAGATGCTAATGAGTTTAATCATATTTTAACATGCATGTCAGCTAAGAAAATATAGGATAGGTTAGAAGTAACTCATGAAGGCACTAATCAAGTTAAGGAGTCAAAAATTAACATGCTTTTGTACAAATATGAACTTTTCAAAATGGAGCATGATGAGTCAATAACTGTAATGTTTACTAGATTTACGAATATTATAAATGATCTTAAAAGTTTTGGCAAGTCTTATTCTAATAGTGACCTTATGAGGAAGATTCTTAGATCTTTGCTAAGGACATGGAAGGCCAAAGTGATTACAATCCAAAAAGCCAAAGATCTAAATGTTTTATCCTTGGAGGACTTTCTAGGATCACTAACGATGCACGAGCTAAGCATAAAACAACATCAAGAAGAAGATGTCAAGAAAAAAAAGACAATAGCCCTTAAATCCACCACTTAATAAGATGAGGAATCCGATGAAACGGAAGATGAAAAACAAGATGAAGAAATAGCCCTCATCATAAGAAAGTTTAAGAGATTTTTTAGGAGAAAATAAGAGATGAGGAAGAGGCTACCTACCAAAGAGGAGCATAGCAAGGAAAAGGATAGGGAGCAGCCCCTTATTTGCTATGAATTTAAGAAGTCGGGATACTTTAGGTCTGAATGTCCTCAACTTAAAAAGATTTTTAAGAAATACAAGAAAAAGGCTATGGTGGCAATATGGAGTGATAGTGACGACTCAAGCTTCGAAGAGGAAGAAGCTCATGAATAAGCCAACCTATGCCTTATGGCACATGAGAATGAGGTAAGTGCTGAAATCTCAAATGAATTTACATTCGAAAAATTTTAAGAAGCCTTCTATGATTTAGTAGATGATTTAAAGAAGTTAAGAACTAAAAATAAAGAACTAAAATTAAAAAATTAAATCTTGTTTAAAAAAAAATGAAACTATCCTAAGTGAAAAAATAGTCTTAACTCGAAAGAATCTAAATTTGAAAAATAAAATCGATAATTTAAAATTGATAGTTGAAAAATTTACTTTGAGTTCAAATAAATTTCATTTGATTCTTGAAAATCAAAAGACTGTTTATGATAAGGCCTATAATCCCTTAAGAAAATAAAAATTTTTGAAAAATATTTTTGTAAATTCATAAAGCAATAAATTTTTAAATGTTACTTGCTTTGAATGTGGTAAACTAGGACACAAATCTTATACATGCTTCTCTAACAATTTATATATAAAGAAAATATAGATTTCAAAGGGAACCATTGTGACTGACCTTAACGGACCCAAGAAAACATGGGTAGTTAGAGTAAGGACTTGATTTGCATGTAGGTGTGTCTTGCATCCAAAAGAGAAAATCAAAGATGGTATCTTGATAGTAGATGCTCAAGACACATGATCGGTGATGAGTCCCAATTTATTATGCTTGACGCTAAAAATAGAGGAATGGTCACATTTGGAGACAATGGCAAAGAAAAGATCATTGGTATAGGTTATGTCAGTATCACTTCTTCCAAGTATATTAAAAATATTTTATTAGTAGATAGTTTAAAATACAATCTCTTAAGTATTAGTCAACTTTGTGACAAAGGTTACAAAGTTATTTTTGAATCTTCATTGTGCATTATAACTAGTTCCAGTGATGATGGCATTAAGTTTGTTGGTCATAGGCATGGTAATGTTTATATGATAGATTTGAATGATCTTTCTATGATAAACATGCAATGTTTAGTAGCTATGAATGCTAAAATTAATGAGACTAGTTGGCTTTGGCATTGTAGGCTTGCACACATTAGTATGCATTTACTTTCAAAGCTTATCAAAAGGGAATTAGTTACCAATTTACCAAAATTAAACTTTGAAAAAGATAAAATTTGTGATGCATGCCAACTAGGTAAACAAACAAGAGTTTCATTCAAATCTAAGAACATTGTTTCAACTTTTAGGCCATTGGAACTTTTGCACATGGATTTATTTAGTCATACAAGAAAAGCAAGCTTAGATAAAAAATATTATGATTTTGTAATTATCGATGACTACTCACGTTTTACATGAATTTTCTTTTTGGCACACAAAGATGAAACTTTTCATATTTTCACAAAGTTTTACCAAAAAGTTACAAATGAAAAAAGATTTTTAATTCAAAGTATTTGAAGTGATCATGGAACTAAATTTGAAAATTAAGATTTTGAAAAATTTTGTGATGAAAAAGGAATTAGCCATAATTTTTTAGCACCTAGGACACTCCAACAAAATGGACTAGTAGAAAGAAAAAATAGAACTCTAGAAGAAATGGCTCATACTATGCTATGTGAAAGCAACCTTCCAAGATACTTTTGGACGGAAGCAATTAACACAGCATGTTACATCTTAAATCGTGCCCTAATTAGACCAATTTTAAAGAAAACATCTTATGAGCTTTGGAAAGAAAGAAAATCTAACATTGCACATTTTCATATTTTTGGTTGTAGATGTTTCGTTTTGAACAATGGTAAAGAAAAACTAGGCAAATTTGATGTAAAATCCGATGAAGCTATTTTTTTTTGGTTACTCCTCTTCTAGAAAAACTTTTAGAGTTTTTAACAAAAGAACCTTAGTAGTAATGGAGTTAATACATGTTGTTTTTGATGAGACTAACGATCTTCCATCAAGAAAGAGTGAGGGTATTGATGATGCAGATCCTCTTATAGAAGGATTAAAGGAGATCACCATAAAGGATTTAATAATTCAAAATGAAGAGAATCATGAAGATAAGCAAGAAATTGAGGGTGAAGGATAACAAGAACAACCTTAAGGTACAAATGAGCTTCCAAAAGAATGGTGGTATGTTCATAATCACCTTAAAGAACTAATTATTGGTGATCCTACACATGGGGTAAGAACTCGCTCTTCACTTAGAGATGCATACAATCATTTTGCATTTATTTCTTATTTTGAATCCAAAACCATTGATAAAATCGAAAAAAATTATAATTGGATAAATGCAATGTAGGAGGAACTTAATCAATTCGAAAGAAATAATGTATGGACCTTAGTATCAAGATCTAAAAATTATCCAATAATTGGTATAAAATGGGTATATAGAGATAAATTGGATAAAAATAAAAATATAATTAGGAATAAAGCAAGATTAGTTGCAAAGGATTATAATCAAGAGGAGGGAATTGAATTTGATGAAACCTTTGCACCTATTGCTAGACTAGAAGCAATTAGATTTTTACTCGCTTAAGCATGCTTTATGAATTTTAAGCTATTTCAAATGGATGTTAAAAGTTCTTTTCTAAATGGATATATTGTCAAAGAAGTTTATGTAGAACAACCTTCCAATTTTGAAAATCATGCTTTTTTAAATTATGTTTTTATATTAAACAAAGCATTATATGGTTTAAAACAAGCACCTAGGGCTTGGTATGAAAGACTAACTAAATTCTTGCTTAATAATAAATTTTCAAGAAGAAATGTAGATACAACCCTTTTCATTAAAAGAGATCATGATGACATCTTAGTAATACAAATATATGTTGATGACATTATATTTGGATCTACTAATGAAATTTTATGTCAATATTTTGCTAAGCTCATGCAAGGGAGTTCGAGATGAGCAAAATGGGTGAACTAATATTCTTCCTCAGACTTCAAATCAAATAAATTAAAGAAGAGACCTCCATCACTCAAAGCAAGTATACAAGAGAACTACTCAAGAGATTTAGGATGGAGAGCTCCAAAGCAATTGGTACCCCCATGAGTCCATCATGTAAGCTTGACAAGGATGAAGGAGGTAAAAGTATTGATCAAAAACTTTATAGAGGCATATTGGTTCTTTATTATATTTAACTACTAGTAGATCAGATATCATATTTAGTATTTATTTATGTGCACGATTTCAATCTAATCCAAAAAAATTATATTTAAATATTGTAAAAAGAATACTTAAATACCTAAACGGAACTCAATCCATAAGTTTATGGTACTCTAAGGATTCATCAATCGATTTAGTTAGATATTTAGATGTAGACTTTGCTGGATGTAAATTAGACAGAAAAAGTACTAGTGGAACTTGCCAATTTTTAGGAGTTAATCTCTTGGTTTAGCAAGATGCAAAATTTGGTACCATTGTCTATGGCCGAGGTCGAATACATTGCAGCCAGAAGTTGTTGTGCAAAAATCTTATGGATTAAGTAATAACTTAAGGACTTTGGCATGAAACTAAATAAAACTTTCATAAGTTGTGATAATACTAGTGCCATAAATCTAACTAAGAATCTAATCGAACACTCTAGGTCAAAACACATTGTAATAAGATATTATTTCATAAGAGAGCATGTTCAAAATAATGACATAATTCTTGATTATGTTTATATTGAAAATCAATTGGTTGATATTTTTACTAAGACCTTAAGTGAAGATAAATTTTGTGAGATTAGAAGAGAATTAGGAATTCTTGATCCCCTAGCCTAAACATCTTTATGATTTCAAGCTTAAATCTATCAAAAATGATATTAATCTTTATCATGAGTCTATATCTCAAATTTTCTATCTTAAAAAGCTCAAATCTAACCTTTCTTGATCATTCTTATGAATGAAATTTCAATCCTTAAAATTTTATATTTTTTTAGAATTTTTCCATTTTTTTTAAAGATTTTTCTATGCCATGGGTCGACCTAGAGGGCGACTCATGTGCATTTTGGTCTTTGTTGCACTTAACCCATCGAGCGACTTCTTATTTGGGTTTTTTATTGGTTGAAAAGGATGACCTCACCATCTTTTCTTTTTTTTTTTCGTTCAATCGAACAAAAGCTCTCTCCCTCTCAACATCCTCAATCGATCAAATCTCTAAAAATTTACTTTCCTACCTAAACCCCTCCTCAAAATCTTTCCTTAAGGAGTCAAATCTCTTCTTACTTTCTTTCTATTTGTGCGGATTGAAGAATCCTAGCAAACCCTTATCCTAAAACCCACCGTCGGCTATCTTCCTCAAAACTCTTTCTCTTCTTCTCAAATCTTTTCTATTCTACTTTTCCTTGATACTCTTGAGTGGGATTAAGGCTTCTATTGGTTGGAATGGCACCCAAGATGAAATTGCTGCAAAGAAAGAAATCAAACCATTGCTTAGAGGAAGAAGCCCATCGAAAAAGAATAGCATTAGAGCCCTCTTCTGGTCCAACCTCTACCTCCAGACGATCTTCACAGTCTCCTCTTACACCAAGTAAGGTCCCTTTGCCTGATAGAAAGGTTGAATTGGGAAAGAATGTTGATTTTAATTTCTTTGAGAAAGAAGAATTTTCATTTGTGCTAAAAATTAAAAAGCAAGGATGGGATTACTTTTGCAAGTTGAAAGAAGTTACATATGTGGATTTGGTTAGAGAGTTTTACCTAAATTTGGCATACTTCAATGGAACAATAAAATCTATTGTTAAAGGTACTGAGATTACTCTTGATCCAGTTTATCGGAGGAAATTCTAAGATTACCATGTGAGGGTTACAAGGAAATGGAACTAACCCATAAAGAAGAAGGACTGAGAGCCATCTTGGGGAGAGAATTTGAAAGAAATTTGAATAAATTAGAGGTTAAGATTCTTTCTACTGAAATGAGAGTGTTACACACCATGGTTACTAAGTTATTTATCCCTAGGAGTGGCAGATATGATTTATTATCTGGTAGGGACATATGTATCATGTTTCATGTGATTATAGAGACCCCCTTTAACCTCCCTATTTTGATGATAGAAATGATGAGAGAGACCTTGAATAGGTCTAAGGCACATCTACCCTATAGTATGTCCCTCTCATTAGTGTTTAAGAGGTTTGGAGTTAGTTTTGAAGGAGAGCCAGTTGCTAGATTATCTCACATCGATACCATCAACTGCCACACATTGCATCGCATGGGTTTTTCAAAGATTGATGGCGATTAGTCCAAAGGTGCTGAGGATGTTGAGAGAGCTGAGGAGGGACCATCTTTATCTCCTCATGATTATAGAGGATCTCCTGACTTTCAGTTTGCATCTGATCATGAGACTGGTCCCTCAGAGTCAGTGAGGAAAGATGTAGATGTGGCATCATCGAGGAGCAGAGACATAGATGTTAGATTTACTGATGATCAGATCAGGAGGATCACTAACCAGTTGATTCAGTCGATTGTCGATATCCTATCTTAGAGGATTGCAGGTCTTTTATCTCAGCAGATTGTCAATACCATTCAGGGGGAGAGTACTCACTTCATCCCATCTTTTGATCAGTCTATAATTCCACATGAATCTACTATCTTTCAGTTGCTTACTGCTCAGTCTGCATGGCTTGAGGACCTCGAGGGATGTATTTTGAGATTGACAGGTAGAGTTTTAGATTTCAGAGGTAGATTTTGGATCTGGCTCATCCCCAGATGAGAGAAGATATTTTAGAGACATCAAATCTTACTGCTGAGGCAGCCAAACTCCAAGGTGTTCTGGAGGATAGTTTTGACTTTTTGAGGAGAGAGTTCAGATATTCCAGTGAGACTCTATCTATACAAATTGATGCCATCACTCAGTCCATGTCGAGAGCACTGGATCATTTAGACACTATCAGCATTGCTCTTCTTGCTTAGCCCACTTTTTCTTAGCCTTCTGAGTCATCTCGTCCAGCTGCTCGAGCCTGCACCTACACCCGTGGTTGAGGTAGATGTGGTCGAGGACGTGCTCTTAGATTTGACCTTGTCACACCCCATCACATCTTTATTTCCTCATCTGATTTAGATGCTTTCAGCCATGATCTCTACTAGATTTAGTTTAGTCATCTTTGTATTAGGTTATGATCTAGTATCTCTTAGTTGTTTCTATGAATTGTTGATCAAGTCATAGTTGGTTATATTTTTTTTTGGATCAAACTTATGGCATTAGTACTATTGGCTGTTTGGGTCATGGATAGTTGTATCCATGAATTTTGTATATCTTGATGGCCTAATTCTCATGAATACTTTTGATACCTTTATATTTTGTATGTTTAGCACTTATATATTTTGATGACTTGATGTTATGATAATCATTTGTATGTAAATATGTGATGATGTCATTTGAATGATGTGAAATAAAATCTTTGTGAATTGGCTAAATTTCATTATGGTCATTATGTTGTAAATTAAAAGTTTTGTTATAAACTCTTATTCTAATAGAAAAACATATGGAATAACTTAAGAGAAAGGATTTTTTATTTTTGAATTTTAAAATTCTTTAAGATTTTACTTGATGATGTCAAAAAGGAGGAGTAGAGTAAATAAAATTAGGCTATAAGCAAAATTGAAGTACAATTGATAAAAGAAATAAAATAAAAGTAAAATTAATAAAAGAAATAAGTAAGTCAAACACTTTTGTAAATCATTTAAATGCCTGATTATAAGTAATCATCAAACTGCTCTTGATGCCATGTTGGTCAAATAATTGAATATAATATCCTAGTATGTAATGTAGCATGTTCCTTCAAAATTTTTTAAATCCTCAATCAATGCTTCTACATGCTTTATTTTTGGTTATGCTCAAATATTTTGTCATCATAAAAAATGTGGAGATTGTTGCTTCAAAAATTGATTTTGATGATTACAAAGCATTTGAGGAGATTACTAATGAATTTGGCTTGAAAAAAGATTTTTTATATTTTAGGAGCAAAATCATAATTTTATTAAGTTTTGATCTGAGAGCCTCAAGAGCAAGTATGGAAGATTTCTAATCCTTTGGAGGTAGTTCCATAATTTTTGGATGCTTATTTTGGAAGAAAATCAAGTTTGAAGCAAAAGGGTCGACCCCTAGGTCGTCCCCTGCTGAAAAGGGTTGTTTAGGATGCTGTCTCTGTGCCAAGGGTTGACCCCAGGATCGACCTCTACTATTCCAAAGGCTAAAAATATAGAACGACTATTTTTCTAAATTTTATCTCAAAGGTCGACCCATAAGTCGACCCTGTGTCATGAGTCGATCCCTGCAATAAAAATTTTTAAACAACAGCTAATTTTTTTCTTGTTTTAGCTATTTTAATTGTTTTTTTAATATCTCCAATGGCTACAAATCTTGTCCAGGATTCTCTCCTCCACCTATTGATGATTTAAAAGGCTTTAAATAGGAAAAAATATAAGAGATTGGTGTGATTCAATTTTAGCCCTAAGCAAAAGTCATCTTCAAATAAAGAAGCCTTTGTTTCAAATTCACCTACCTGTCAAGAGCTCTTTCAAATCTCCAACAATCTTAAAAAAAATCAGAAAAGCTTCCTTCATTATTGTGACAAGTATTCTTAAGATTTTATTTGCTCACAAAGGGAGCTAAACTTGTATTTGATTGTCATTAAATCTTTTACTCTGCTTTACTATTTCGATTCAAGTTTTGGGGGAGTTCCAAAACTTGGGAAGGTTGATCTTAACCTTGAATAAGATTGTATTGGATTAACTTGTATCCAAAAAATAAGTGTTCTATCTTGGAATAGCTAGGGTTGGAGGTTTTCACTGGTGTATTCAGTTTGAATATGATTAGTGGATTTTCATTTTCAAGTAAAAGCTTGGGGAGTGGATGTAGGTGCAAGGAAAGCACTGAACCACTATAAATCTTGCTTATTTATGGTGTGCTTACTATCTTTCTTTTCTTAGTTTGTTAAATTCTTGCTCTCTAATCTTTTATATTTTTTCTCTAATCTAAATTGCTTCATACACACATCTTACATATCATCATTCAATCTTGATATCTTTAAATTAGCTTTAAAATTTTAAAAACCCAATTCAGCCCCGCTCTTGGATTGCATTATTGGGCAACACTTGGATACTCTACAAGATGAAGACGATGAGGAGGAATAAGGGAGGAATCCAAACCTTGAATCTCCCATAAATTAGAAAACAAATTAAGAAAAAATAAATCATAAGAGAAGATAAATCTTCTCCTTCAGGACATCAATGATTGATGTCCTGAAAATATCTCTATGCTAGGACAAGAGGAGACCTTCTCCTCTAGGATTTTTTTCTAAGTTCTCAGATCTAAGATTTTTGATTTTATTCATATAAAATTTCCATAGAAATTGGAGAAGAAGGGTTCTCCAAGAAACCTTAAGAGAAGACCTTTCTTCTCTTCTCCTTCTCTCATCAGGACATGATCAAATCATGTCCAAAAAGAAAATCATACCCCAATAACTTGGAGCACTTATCGTCACACCCTATTCCTCTCTCTTTTAGATTTTTATCACATAAAAATCACAAAGAATAAACAAGAGAAAAAATGCATAAAAGAAAAATAAAGAGAAGACAATCTTCTCTTATCTTGTCTCTTCAAGACATCAACCTTTGATGTCTTAGTTGAAGGATCTTCTCCAAGAATCTTGGTGCCACAAATCACCCCACACCTTCTCCTCCTTTTCCTCTAATTTTTCATGATTTTTCTGAAATTTATTACGTCCTCTAACCATCTGAAAGGAGGCACCTTAATTTAAGAACAAGACTAGGTCAAAGTCCTAGTCTTAGAAGGAGTCTCATGGGGTGTCCAACTCTTGGATGCCCCTCCCTTAATTTTTGGCATATAACCACTGATTCTCATGCATAAAATAAAGATAATATGGTGCATAAAAGGGCTGGTGGGCGTGGGAGAGGAATCCAAAATAAGAAGGAAGAGTTGGATGCCCCTTCTTTAATTTTTGGCATGTAACCACTGATTCTCATGCACAAAAGAAAGATAATATGGTGCACAAAAGGGCTGGTGGGTGTGGGAGAGGAATCTAAAATAAGAAGGAAAAGATTTGGTCAAAAAGAACTCTTCCAAGTAGGAAATAAATCCCAATTTCTTCCAAGTTTTGACCAAGTCAAAACAAATTCCAAAAAATCAGATTTATGGGGCATGGAGAAGCATCTTAGGCATGGGAAAGCTCATGTAAACATCTAAAATTAATAAGTGGGTGTGGGCTTTAATAGGCATAAGAGAAAGAGAGAGAGTCCCAGTCTAACTGGGACTCTTGTTTGACTAGGTTAAAATAGGTTAGAACCCCAGTCCAACTGGAACTCTTGTTTGACTAGGTCAAAATAGGTTTGAACCTAATTTAAATTTTATTTAAATTAGATTAAATACAACCAATAAAGGATGATCCTAGTCCAACTAGGAGCCTAATTAAATTAGATTAAATCAAGATTTAAATCTGATTTAAATCCTTAATCAATTAGGTGCACCTAAGTCCTAGTCAAACAAGAAATTATTCTATCTTGCAATTGGCTTATTCAATAAACTAAATAGACTTAATTTAATTAAATTCAAATCAATTCTAATTGAATTTAATTCTATTAGAATTGATCTCAGCTCAATTGCTCAATCAAATTAAGCCAATTAGCAATCCAATTGCTAATCGATCCTCCTACAATACTTGCATTAGGTCAAACATCAATTGTATTAATGGACTGACCTTAGAACGATTCTCAATCATCGATTAACTATCTGATCAGGTTACAAGCTCTAATGTGTGTGACCTCATAGGTTCGAACCTAAGTCGGTAGCATATGAATTAATTTCTGTACCAATCAAAGTTATCATCTAGTAATGATTCTTGATATCCGGATAGGTCGAATGTATGCAAAGCAACATTCTTAGATCCTTGGCCCATGGTTACTATATAATTCATCCTTATGACTAATAATGCTTAAGACGACTTCGAGTACATTGTTAAACACTTATACAAGTCATCTTTATTGTGTCTCAAAATTTTGCAAATCCCATAACACCTTATGAGGATTATCTAAACCTAGGTTTTGCTAAATTGAAACACAGTGAGTCATTCTCTTCCTAAAGTTAATCAGGAGTGGTCAATTTTATCTTGACTCACACACTGACTTTACAAGTACTTGACTGTACCCATAAATCTTTTGAATCTATATTAGAAATATAGATAGTCCAGCACCAAAGTACAATGAGTTGCTTGCAAGTCACCGTGGTGATCTTTGGTCGGAGGGATGCTTATACTCATTGGCCTTAGCTAGCTACTCTTGATAGTAGAGTGCTACATTAGTCATGTTCAATACAGATGTACTTCTATATCTTATCTGAATGCCATACCAGTGTCTCCACACCATTTGGTTACGATGACAACTAACGCATATGGCATAAAACGACCTACACTCGATAGGTTATTGTCCTTGATAATAACTTATCATTTGATCGTGAACAATTTAAGAACCATCCGATAAATCCTTCTTTATCGATTGATTGTGATTCTAAGGACTTCATCATAATTTAGGAGTTCATTTAAGAAAGATAGAACTTTTATGATGAATCAGCCAAATAACTATTATTATTAGATAATTTATATACTAATTTCAATCATCTATTACTTAGATGATTGGTTTTATGGCACATTTTCCAACAACTTTCACTTGAACTAAAGTCAATCAGAATGATATCAAATATTCTATCTTCCACTTGAGTTTGTATAACTCTTTAGTGCTGAGGTCTTAGTAAATGGGTTAGTCAACTTCTCCTTTTACATTGATCTTCTAAAGATCGACGTCACCCAGATCTAATATCTATGGTGAAAGCGATGTAGAATATGCTGGTCCTTGGGTTCTTTAGCCTAAGCTATGGCTCCAGTGCTACGATAGGACTGGACCATTGGTGGAGGGTGCCACTCCCAACCAGCTAATGAACCTCAGCAACTGCACAGCTTACATGGCAGCATCATATGCCATGATATACTCTACATCACTAAAGTATACTGCTTGAAATCTTTTCAGTAGATTGCTCCTACAATTAGGGTATGACTTGACATTCTCTTGTTGTCATCTTGTTTTGATTGAAATTAAAATATCCACACATTTTAAATCAATACTTTCATATTTGAGTCACTAAATCTTAGTATTTTCTAAATACTTAAGGATTTCCTATACAATCTTTTAGTGGCTCTCACTTGGATTAGACTGGTATTTGCTCACTATCTCTAGTGAGTATACCATGTTTGGTCTCGTACATGGAGAAATAAGATGATAGCTAAACCTTTATTCCTTGCAATGCTGGAATACCATTTTCAATTAAGAGAATTTCATCTTCAAACATCATAAGAAGTAACACTATAAAATATTTTGCCCAATTATAAATACAGGGTATGTCTTTGTTCATAATAAAGATATACGTTTAGAATGTATGTTTGAACTCTAAGATGATACTCAGACGAGCTTTATAGGTTCTTACCTTCCTATCTGCACTACTCTGATCCTATTAAAAATTCATTCATACCCAATGGATTTTATCTCTTCAGGTGAATCAACTAGTGTCTATACACTATTGATTTTCATAGACTTCAATTTGGATCATATGGCTCAAAGCCACTTCTCAGAGTCAGACCACTGCATTGTATCTCTATAGATGATCGGATCTTTGTTGTTCTCATCGAGCTCAACAAGATTGCCATCCCGAATCTAGATACTGAAGTATCTATCCGGCTAATGCGGTACTCTACCAGATCTCCTTAAAGGTGACACTTTAATGGGCTTCAAATTTGATCTAATCAAATCTGGTTCTGTAGATTTACTAGATTACGTCGATTCTTTTCTACCAGTCAAACTTTTCCAAGTTCAACTTGACAGGCATCAGTTCCTTCTCTAAGGAACTCCTTTCCAAAAGAAATGTCCTTCTACTGATGAACATCTTATATTCTTCAGTATGATAGAATTAATAACCCTAAAATACTTATTGAATCAGGATCCAAGTTTATCTGTGTGCAAATATTTGACATAGGCCAATCAACTCCAAATCTGAAGGTGAGAGAGTCTAGGTCTATGTCCGATCTATATCCCATATGGAGTCTTTACAATAAATTTACTTGGTATAAATTTAGAGTAAAACTAGTAGCCACAAGAGCACAACCCTGAAGCAGGCAGACAAGTAAATCCTATCATGGATTGAATCAAGTCTAACAAAGTTCAATTTTCTCCTTTCAGATACACTATGTTCCAAAAAAGAATCCATTAAGAGAGTATCATATTCTCTCCTAGATATATCACAAACTTAATGGATAAGTATTTACCTCCTCGATCTGATCGAAGAGTTCTAATGTCCTTTCCAGTTGATTTTTCTTTTTCATTATTGAATCATTTGAACATTTCAAATGATTCATCCCAGATGCACCCATGTCCAGATAGGTCATCTGTAATGAAATATTAATATCTTCCTTTGGCACTTAAGTTCATAGGTCCACATACATCACTATATATGAGACTTAGAACTTTATCAGCTCCTTCATCTTTTTCAGTAAAAGATGACTTTATCATCTTCTCAAGAAGACAAGATTGATAGGCTATCAATGATTCACAATCATTGATGTCGAGGTTTTTCTCTCAAGCTAATACATTTATCCTATTCTTGTTAAGATGACTAAGCCCATAATACCAAAGATAAATATCCATGACATAATCTAACTTAGGTGTGTACATTACACTTAACAGGCTATGTAAATATTAAATGTCATTTCTTTATTATTCATGTATTATTGTAACATTATTCATAATAATATCACAATAATCTTCTTTATTGATAAATGATAACATCCTTGACCAAAAGGCTATTAGAGATCACATTTATCATAAACGATGGACAATAGTGATAATCACTCAAAATGATATCTATTGAAAATAAGCTTGATAATTTCTAAAGCTAGGACTGAAACAAGACTTCCATCCTCAATATTCAGGTATTTCTCACCATTTTCAAATATCTCACTTACTTATAGTCTTTGCAATAAATTGCATAAGACTACTGGCATCTAATACCAACAAAAAAATTTTAAGGTGTTATCATATAACATCCTTAATGAGCAACTTTTGCTCCTTTCTCTTGTTCAGCCTGTTATGGTCAAGAAAAGCAAGATAAATCTTCTTCCTATGACCCTGCTTCTAACATTAGAAATACTATGCTTGATTTGGGTTAACCTTGGACTAATTATTTTGAGTAGGCTTTGAAGCCCTCAATACGAACACATTCATACTGTTGAACCAAATTCAACTTTTGATACTAATTATCAAAGTTGGATCCTATTGGTGCAGAATCTGATCGTCGCCGGATCCAATTGGAGTGGAGGTAGATGAGGTTGCCGTTAGGATCTACGAAACAAAGTTTTGTTTGGAGTCGGTGGGGGGTGGCTCTGGCAAGACCCTCCGATGATTAAGTCAGCTCTTCTAGCCAACAGATATGGAGTGCTCTGAAATGAGTTCGATAGAGTTTAGAGAAGGAAAGGAGAGCTTAGAGCCCAGAGTTAGCATATTTGGAGGATCCTTTTTATAGGCGGAGCTTGATGATGATAGCTATAGCTACCTGATGGTGGGCCACTCGAGGTTGTACCAAATTTGATGCGGAGAGGATGGTATCATTAGGTCGATAGTGACAGCCATACCGTCCGATAGTGGTGGACTGCTCAAGATCTGGCGGAGTCAGTCATGGAGGGGGCACCGCCTGTAGCATCGTCTATGGTAGACTGATGGTGACCGTTCATCCAGATTTAATAGTCATGGTTCTGAGAAAGTAGGCATTGATTGGTGGACTTCAGTATATATCGATTTCAAAGGAGTTCAGACTCCTGAAGGAAAAGCTCGGAAGGAGTTCGGCTCCCGTAGGCATCTAACTAGAGGAGTGCAGCTAAGGCTCGATCGCTGGAGAGTTCGAAAGGAGATCGGTCACTGAAGAGTCCGATCGGCCGAATGGGATGTGTCTGGGAGGAGTCCGGCTCCTGAAGAAGTCCGATCGAAGGAAAAGCTTAGAGGGCGTTCAGCTCGCATAGGCGTCTGGCTGGAAGAGCACGGAGGGAGTTTGGCTCTCATGGTAGTCCGACTGAAGCTCAGCTATTGAGAAGTTCGGTCGGATGAAGGAGTTCAGCTAAGACCCATCCGCTGAAGCTCTTCCATGGCTACCAGCCACATTAGGCTGCACATCGAACTGGACTTCGATAAGAGCGGGGTTTATCCCCAACAATAGTTCCCTCCACTCTCAAGTTCGAAACTCGAAGGAAGGGAGTGCAGAAAAGGCGACTGCCGAAGTCCTCTTCTGGGCTCCATGTTGGTTCAGATTGAAGCTCGAGGGAGAGATCTCATCTCTAGCCAAAGTTGAAGTAGGTCTCATCTCCTACGGTCGAGGTCGAAGGTTGAGCTCCTCGGGGGCGATATTTTCTCCAGCAGTTGAGGCTGACTTGGAGGAGATCTCCTCTCCTACAGCCAAGGTTAATATGGGCACTCAAAAGAGATCTGATCTCTGGCTGAGGTTGACACGGTCGCTCAGAAGAGATCTTATCTCTGGGCGAGGTTGTCTCCGATCTTATCTCTGGCCGAGGTTGTCTCGATCGCTCGGGAGAGATCTTATGTTTGGCCGAAGTTCTCTCCAATCTTATCTCTGATCGAGGTTGGCTCGGGTGCTCGGGAGAGATCTTATCTCTAGCCAAGGTTGTCGCGGTCACTCGGGAGAGATCTTATCTCTAGCCAAGATTGGCTCGATCGCTCGGAAGAGATCTTATCTCTGGCGAAGGTTGGCTCGGGTGCTCGGAAGAGATCTTATCTCTAGCCGAGGTTGTCGCGATTGCTTGGAAGAGATCTTATCTCTAGCCGAGGTTGGCTCGGGTGCTCGGGAGAGATCTTATCTCTAGCCGAGATTGTCGCGGTCGCTCGAGAGGTTTCTCTGATCTTATCTCTGGCCAAGGTTGGCTCAGTGCTCGGGAGAGATCTTATCTCTAGCTGAGGTTATTGTGGTCGCTTAGACCCTCGGGGGAGATCTTATCTCCTACAATCGAGGTCGATGCGGGTGCTCAGGGGAGATCTTATCTCTTGCAGTCGAGGTCGGCCCGGATCCTCGGGGGAGATCTTATCTCCTACAGTCGAGGTCACCTCGCAGGAGATCTTATCTCTTGTGGCCGAGGTTGATGCGGGCGCTCGAAGGAGATCTTATGTCCTGTAGTCGAGGTTGCCTGAGTGGAGATCTTATCTCCTACAGTCGAGTCGATGTGGGTGCTTGGGGGAGATCTTATCTTCTACAGCCGAGGTTGGCCTGAATCCTCGGGCGAGATCTTATCTTCGATAGCCAAGGTTGCCTTGGGAGAGATCTTATCTCCTTCGATCGAGGTTGCTGCGAGCGCTCGGGGGAGATCTTATCTCCTATAGCCAAGATCGGCCTGGACCCTCGGGGGAGATCTTATCTTCTATGGCCGAGATTGTTGCGGGTGCTCTGGAGAGATCTTATCTCCTGTAGTCGAGGTCGGACTGGATGCTCGGGGGAGATCTTTATCTCCTACGATTGAGGTCGACCTGAATCCTTGGAGGAGATCTTATCTCCTGCAGCCGAGGTCGACCCAAACCCTCGGGGGAGATCTTATCTCCTGCGGTCGAGGTTGTTGCAGGTGCTCGGAGGAGATCTTATCTCATGCAGCTGAGGTCGGCCCAGATGCTTGGAGGAGATCTTATCTTCTACGGTCGAGGTTGCCTCGGGGGAGATCTTATCTCCTACAGTCGAGGTTGCCTCAGATGAGATCTTATCTCCTACGGTCGAGGTAGATGCGAGCGCTCGTGGGAGATCTTATCTCCTACAACCGAGGTTACCTCGTGGAAGATCTTATCTCCTGCAGTCGAGGTTGGCTCGGACACTTAGGGGAGGTCTTATCTCCTACAGCCGAAGTTACCTTGGAGGAGATCTTATCTCCTGTAGTCGAGGTTGGCCCAAACACTTTGGGGAGATCCTATCTCCTACAGCCGAGGTTGCCTCGGGGAGATCTTATCTCCTGCGGTCGAGGTTGATGCAGCCACTCAGAGGAGATCTTATCATCCTACAGCCAAGGTTGCCTTGGGGGAGATTTTATCTCCTATGGCCGAGGTTGATGCGGGTGCTCGGTGGAGATCTGATCTCCTGCAGCCAAGGTTGCCTCGGGGGAGATCTTATCTCCTACGGTCGAGGTTGATGCGGGCGCTCGGGGAAGATCTTATCTCCTATAGCCAAGGTTTGCCTCGGGGGAGATCTTATCTCCTGCAGCCGTGTTTGGCCTAGATGCTCGGGGGAGATCTTATCTCCTGCAGTCGAGGTCGGCCCGGACCCTTAGGAGAGATCTTATCTCCTACGATCGAGGTTGAAGGTCTTTGACCTGCCCATGTTAGGACGAGGTTCTCCTCCTGTTCCTAACATGGCAACTATTGACTGCTTCTTTCTTGTCATCATATAGTTTTTGCACCCAAAAATAATATTATTGAAAGAGAAGAATTTTACCGAGGGAAAGTTACTCGCAGCACATCCCCATTTCAGGGTCGTGGGGGCGTTATTCCTCCGAATTCCCTCGGGCAGTAAGTCCCAGGCCAGACGACTTTCTCTATCTTATGCTGGCCTTCTCAATTTGGAGCAAGCTTCTCTTGGCTTTGTCGCTGGGAGATGACAGCTTGTCGAAGTACCAAGCCCCAGAGATAGCATCTATGATGTCGAGAGGCGGCCGACTTTTTTGCCATTCCTCCCTCAATAATGGTTCTAGCTTCTAGGGGAGGACTTCTTCGCGCCCTTCTATCGGGGCTTCCTTGATGACGAGCTCAAGGAGTTCGGGCCTTGCTTGCACTAGGAAGGTCATAAGCGTGGCCGAACTTCATTCCATCCTCTTATGAAACCTGCGGGAGAACTCCATGCCCCTTTATCGGGACTTCCTTGATGACAAGCTCGAGGGGGAGTTCGGTGGCCTCGCTTATGCCGAACTTCATTCCGCCCTCCTATGAAACCTTTATCGGGGCTTCCTTGGTGACGAGCTCGAGGGGGAGTTTGGCGGCCTCGCTTATGCCGAACTTCATTCCGCCCTCCTATGAAACCTTTGTCAGGGCTTCCTTGGTGATGAGCTCGAGGAAGAGTTCGGTGGCCTCGCTTACGCCGAACTTCAGTCCACCCTCCTATGAAACCTTCTGTGGGAGAACTTCATGCCCCTTTGTCGGGGCTTCCTTAGTGACGAGCTCAAGAAGGAGTTTGGCGGCCTCACTTACGCCGTACTTCAATCCGCCCTTCTGTGAAATATTCTAGGAGAGAACTTCTGCTCTATTTCTCCTCCCTAAGGGCGATTGGTATGCTAGGCCAAATGCTCTTCCTTAAGGCCGATTCCTGACATCCTCATGATGGGTTTGCTGGCAAAGTCACCATTGGAAGCTATTACACGGCCTGTATCATCTCGGTGAGGCCATGAACCTATTAGACCAGTAGGTTGAACTGCTCTACATCTACAATGGCTTCAGATGGAACCTGGGTTGCCAGGGCTGAAGCGAGAGCAGATGGACCTGGCATGGAGGCCGTCGATCACCGAGTCGAAGCTCTCCTAGGAGGCATTTTTTTTTGGAAAAGAACTCTAGAGAGGAAGAAGGGAGATCTCTAGAGAGAGATCATCGCTGAGCACTCCTTCAAGAATAAGGGGGCCTCAAGAACACCTCAAGAATAGAGGCGGCCCTTCCTCTAGTGCCAAATCTGTTGGTGCAGAATCTGGTAGTCACCGGATCCAGTTGGAGTGGAGGTGGATGAGGTCACCATCGGGACCTGCAAAATAAAGTTCCATCCAGAGTCGGGGGGGGGGTGGCTCCGATAGGACCCTCCAACGATCAAGTCAGCTCTTCTGGCCAATAAATATGGAGTGCTCTGGAATGAGTTCGAAAGAGTTTAGAGAAGGAGAGGAGAGCTTAGAGCCTAGAGTTAGCATATTTGGAGGGTCCTTTTTATAGGCAGAGTTTGATGGTGATAGCTGCAGCTGCTTGGTGGTGGGCGGCTCGAGGCTGCACCAGATTTGATGTGGAGAGGATGGTATCGTCAGGTCGATAGTGATAGCCATACCATCCGATAGTGGTGGGCTGCTCGAAGTCTGGTGGAGTCAGTCATGGAGGGAGCACCGCCTGTAGCATCACCTATGGCAGACTGATGGTGACCATTCATCCAGATTTAATAGTCGTGGTTTTGAGAAAGCAGGCATTGATTGGTGGACTTTAGCATATATCAATTCCAAAGGACTTCGGACTCCTGAAGGGGAAGCTCAGAAGGAGTTTGGCTCCCATAGGCGTCTGGCTGGAGGAGTGCAGCTAAGGCTCGATCGCTGGGGAGTTCGGAAGGAGCTCGGCCACTGAGGAGTCTGGTCGATCGAAGAGAATGTCTGGGAGGAGTCCAACTCCTAAAAAAGTCTGATCGAATGAAAAGCTTGGAGGGAGTTCAGCTCCCGCAGGCGTCTGGCTGGAAGAGCACGGAGGAAGTTCGACTCTCGTGGGAGTCCGACTGAAGCTCGACTACTGAGAAGTTCGGTCGAATGAAGGAGTTTAGCTAAGACCTGTCTGTTGAAGCTCTTCCATGGCTATCAACCGTATTATGCTGCGCATCGAACTGAACTTCGGCAGGAGCAGGGTTTATCCCCAACAGGTCCCATAGGTCATCACTATCTAACAGTGATAGGAGCAATTAGGGTTTAGTCTTAATTTGAGAATAGAGAATAATGACATATTGTATATGAATTATGTTAAGCCTAAAGACTTGGAGTTTAGTTTAAAGATTCTTCTACTATTTTATTCAAATTGGTAGCCTCTACCTCCAATTCAAGGAATTACTTTAATTTTCTAGTAGGTACTAGATGAAGGAACCAGATCTAGGATTTTATAGGTAGATCTTGAAAACTTTTCAAGATCTTACAGCAAAAGACTTAAATAAATTAAATATTTATTTAAATAAATATATAAATATCTAGATCTTAGATCTATTATATGATCAAAATATGATATTAAATTAAAAATTTAAATCAAATAAGAAAGTAAATGGTTGATCAAATCAACATAGATCTACATTACATCAAATGCAGGTATGAAGTTTGTAGATCATATCTATTACCTGAGCAAGTTAGATGTTCTAACTTATTAATCCGGGCTTAAAAATGTTGTCATAAGCCACACACACGTCCGACCTCTAGGAGTCGTCCACACGAGTCTACGATCTCTGATCTAAAGTCTGATGTAGGAAATCAGCACAGCATGCTAGTACTGTGCTGATCCTTTTTCGATAGTCGATCCGATGCTCTCTTCTTTGAAATTTGGACTCTCCAAAATATGAGAAGAAAGATGAGAGCTTACTAATCTAAGAATCTATTATAAAAAACTTGAAAAAAAAAAAGGAGGAGAGATTGATAAATAAAATAGTGCTAGAAGAAGATCCTCTTTTTCTTCGCTTTTCTCTCACCTAGACACCTAGTTTGGTGCCTATGGAACCCCCACGCCCAAGGATCCTCTTCCTTAGATTTTTGCACACCCCAAACCTCTCCCAAAGCTCTATATTTTATAAAAAAATTAGAATAAATTTTATCTAATAAATAGAGAAAAAGAAGAGTCCAATTTAGATCAAACTCCTAGACTAGGAATATCCAAACATGGGAAGTTTCTAGGGCGCCCAACTCTTGGGCACCTCCTTTACAATTATTGGCATGGACTAGCAAGGGAGGGCACATAAAAAAGGAGATTATTTTCATGGAATAAGAGAAGAATTAATTAAAAGAGGAGGCGACACTCAAGAAGATTATACTTAATCTCAGCCTATTGGCTTAATCAAATTAAGCTAATTAGCAATCCAAGTGCTAATCGATCCTCCTGCAACACTTGCACTAGGTTAAACACCAATCGTATTGATTATTTAACCTTAAAATGATTCTTAATCATTGATCAACCATCCAATCAGATCATAAGCTCTAATATGTGTGACCTTATAGATTTGAACCTAAGTTGGTAGCATAGAAATAAATTTCTGTACCAATCGAAGTGACCATCTAGCAATGATACCCGACGATCGGATAAGTCGAAGGTGTAGAACACCATCCTTAGAACCCATGTGGATATAGTTTCCATATAATTCATTCCCTTGACCACAATGCTCGTAGGATACCTCAGAATTCAACTATCAACTTTGATCAGGTTATCCACATTCTATTTCAAAATATCAAATCCATCTGATAGATTATCCTGGCTAAGGTTTTGCTATATTGAAATACAGTGATACATTCTTCTCCAACTCTTAGAGTGGTCAATTTCATCTTGATCATACTCAGACTTTGCAAGTACTTGACTTTTCCCAGAAGCTTTTCATTGCTGAATTAGAAATTTAGTTAGTCCGACAGCAAAGCATAATGAGTTGCTTGCAAGTCACTAAGGTGATCTCAGTTCTAAAGGATATTTATACCTATATCCCATCGGAGATATTCTTGACAGCAGAATATTTTGGAGTTGGTCATGTTCAATGATGATGTACCCATACATCTCACCTGTATGCCATACTAGTCCCTCCACACTCCTTGGTTAAGAGGACAATCAAGCTATATGGCATATAGCGACCTATGCTTGATAGACACTGTTGTCCTAATTAATAGTCTATCATTTGATCATGAACAAATTTAAGGATTATTCGATAAATCCTCTTTTTATCGAAAGTAAATAGTTCTAAGAACTTCATCATAATAATGGAGTTCATTAGAAGATGTAAACTTATGATGAAAAAGATGTCAAAATATTTTTATTAATTAATAAATTAATTATAATTATAAAATAGCTCAACCATCAACAGGCTGATGATTGGCTTTGGAACATAATTTCCAACAACTCTCACTTGTCCTAAAGCCACTCGGCACAGTATCTAATACCCATCTTAGACTTACGGCTATCGAACTTCTTGATTGCTAGGACTTTAGTGAAGCAGTCGGTTAGGTTTTCATTTCCATCGATCTTCTGAAGGTCGACGTCATCACGATCCACAATCTCACAGACCAAATGAAAGCGGCGTAGAATGTGCTTTGTCCATTGGTGTGTCTTTGGTTTCTTTGCTTGAGCTATGGTGCCAGTGCTGTTACGGTAGAACAAGACTGGGCCATCAATGGAGGGTGCTACTTCGAGCTCGATGATGAACTTCCTTAGCCACACAGCTTTCTTTGCTACATCTGATGCTGCCATGTACTCTGCTTCACAAACAGAGTCAGCCACTGTATGCTGGTTGAAACTTTTTTAGTAGATGGCTCCACCATTTAGAGTAAAGATATACTCCAACACACTTTTACTATCATCATGGTCAGATTGAAAGCTAGAGTCTGTAAACTCCACAAACTTCAGATCTGACTCACCATAAACCAACCATTGGTCCTTAGTATTTTTCAAATACTTAAGGATGGTTTTAACCATCTTTTAGTGATTTTCTCTAGGGTCAGACTGGTATCTACTCACCACTTCTAGTGAGTATGCCACATCTGGTCTCATACATGTCATCGCATACATAATAGACCCCACTATCAAAGCATATGGGATTCTACTCATACGCTCCCTCTCTTCAAGAGTTGTCGGATAATCCATCTTAGAGAAAAAAATTTTTTGGCCTATTGGAAGATAGCCCTTTTTGAAATTCTCGAAGCTGAACCTCTTCAGCATAGTTTCTATGTACGTGGACTGGGATATACCAAGCATCCTTCTAGATCTATCCCTATAGTTCTTCATTCCTAGGATGTAGGATGCTTCAACCAAGTTCTTTATGGAGAACTATGATGATAACCAGACTTTTTTTTCTTGTAGTATGGGGATGTCATTCCTGATTAAGAGAATGTCATCCACATACAAAATAAGAAATACCACTACTGGACCATTTGTCCAATTGTAAATGCAGGGTTCTTCTCCATTCTTAATGAAGCCATACATTTTGACCACTTTATCAAAATGCATGTTCCAACTCCGAGATGCCTGCTTCAATCTATAAGTGGATCTCTAAAGCTTGCACATCTTGGACTCATCTGTGGATGTGTACCCATCAGGTTGTATCATATACACCTCTTCAGTCAGCTCTCCATTTAGGAAAGCTATTTTCACATGCATCTACCAGATCTCATAGTCCAGATGGGCAGTAATGGCAAGCATGATCCGAATGAACTTGAGCATTGTCGTAGGAAAGAATGTCTCGTCATAGTCAATACCATAACATTGATGATTCTCCTTGGCAACCAGATGGGCTTTATAGGTCTCCATTTTTCCATCTGTGCCCCTCTTCCTTTTGAAGACCCATTTACACCCAATGGGTTTAATATCTTTAGGTGGGTCAACTAATGTCCATACATCATTGACCTTCATGGAATCCATTTCAGATCTCATGGCTTCTAGCCATTTCTCAGTGTCGGATTCCTGCATCACATCCATATAAGTGATTGGATCCTCATCATTCTCATCGAGTTTGATGGGATCACCATCCTGGACCTAGAATCCATAGTATCTATCTGGATGGCATGGTACTCTACCGGATCGCCTTAATGGTGCGGGTTCACTAGGCTTTGGATCTGATCTGATCAAATTCGACTTAGGTTCAACATTCTATGTCAGACTTTCTACCTATTAAACTTCATCAAGTTCAACATTAGAGGAAACAGTTCCTTCACTAAGGAATCATTTTCCAAAAAGGTTATCCTAAGGCTCTTTTATTCATCAGCATGGTAGAAATATTGGAAAATATGTTCCAAAGCCAATCATCAGCCTATTGACGGTTGCGCTATTTTATAATTATAATTAATTTATTAATTAATAAAAATATTTTGACATCTTTTTTATTATAAGCTTACATCTTTGAATGAACTTCATTATTGTGATGAAGTCCTAGGACTGTTTAGTTTCGATAAAGAGAGGATTTATCGATTAGTTCTTAAATAGATTCACGACCAAATGATAGACTGTTAATTAGGACAACAGTGTCTATCGAGCATAGGTCGCTATATGCCATATAGGTTGGTTATCCTCTTAACCAAGAAGTGTGGAGACACTGGTATGGCATACAGATGAGATGTATGGGTACGTCATCATTGAACGTGACCAACTTTAAAGTATTTTGCTGTCGAGAATGTCTCTAATGGGATATAGGTATAAGTATCACTTACATCTGAGATCACCTCAGTGACTTGCAAATAACTCACTGTGCTTTGGTACTGGACTAACTAAATTTCTAATTTAGCAATAGAAGGCTTCTGGGCACAGTCAAGTACTTATGAAGTCAAAGTATGATCAAGATGGAATTGACCACTCCAAGAGTTGAAGAAGAATGTATCACTGTATTTCAATATAGCAAAACCTTGGCCAGGGTAATCCATCAAATGGATTTGATATTTTGAAATACAATATGGACAACCTGATCAGAGTTGATAGTTGAACTCTGAGGTGTCCTACGAGCATTATGGTCAAGGGGATGAATTATATGGAAACTATATCTGCATGGGTTCTAAGGATGTGTTCTACACCTTCGATCAATCCGACCGTTGGGTATCATTGCTAGATGGTCATTTCGATTGGTATAAAAATTTATTTTTATTCTACCGATTTAGGTTCGGATCTATGAGGTCATACACATTAGAGCTTATGATCTAGTCGGATGGTTGATCAATGATTAAGAATCATTCTGGGGTTAAATAATCAATATGATTGGTATTTAACGTAGTGCAAGTGTTGGAGGAGGATCGATTAGCAATTGGATTGCTAATTGATATAATTTGATTAAATCAATAGACTGAGATTAAGTCTAATTAAATATGATTTAATTAGATTTAGTTTGGGCTTGATTGGGTCAAGTCTAATTGGTTTATTGGATAAGCCAAGTGCAAGGAAGAATTAGTCCTAGTCTAACTAGGATCTGGATTAACCCAATTTTCTAATTTGATTAAAAAAAATTAAAATTAAATATAATTTAATTTAATTTAATTAAATCCTTAAATGAGTTAGGGTCTTATTTAATTGGGTTGGTTTAATCTAAATTTTATTTGGTTAAAAGATCTTGTTTGACCAAGTCAAAATAGGAGTCCTAGTGTGACAGGACTCCCTATCTCCTTGCGCCACCTTGGTCCCAATGCTCCCCATACCTATTTTTTAGGTATTTTTCATGGAAAATCTTTTTCTTCCTGATTTTCATGCCCCCTCTCTTCCTCCAAGTCATATTTGGAAGTTAGGTAGAAGACCAAGTCAAAGGAGGAATTGATTTTGCTTAGGATTCTATGAGATAGAATCCTTGTTGACCAAAATATCTTCTCTTGAGTGCTGCCCCCTCTTTTAATTAATTATTCTCTTATTCAATGAAAATAATCTTCTTTTTTGTGCACCCTCCCATACTGGTCCATGCCAACAATTATGGAAAAGGCGCCCAACTCTTGGGTGCCTCAATAACTTTCCATGTTTGGATATTCCTAGTCTAGAAATTTGACCTAACTTAGAGTCTTCTTTTTTTCTATTTATTGAATGAATTTTATTTTTATTTTCTTATAAAATATAAAGATTTAGGATAGGTTTTGGATGTGAAAAAATAAGAGGAAGAGGGTCCTTGGGTGTGGGGGTTCCATAGGCACCAAACTAGGTGTCTAGGTTAGAGAAAAGAGAAGAAGAAGAGAGACATTTTTTAGGGCTTTTTTCTTTTTTCAATCTCTCCTCCTTTCTTTTGAGTTCTTTTGAGAGAGTCTTAGATCAGCAAACTCTCATCTTTCTTCTCATATTTTGGAGAGTCTAAATTTTGAAGAAGGGAGCATCGGATCGACAATCGAAGAAGGATCAGTATAGTACTAGTATGATGTGCTGATTTTCTGTATCAAACTTCAGATCAGAGATCATAGGCTTGTGTGGATGACTCCTAGAGATCGGATATGTGTGCGGCTCATGACTTCATCCTCAAGCCTGGATCAGTAAGTTAGAATATCTAAACTTACTCGGGTAATAGATCTGATCTATAAACTTCATACCTGCATTTGATGTAGTGTAGATCTAGGTTAAGTTGATCAACCTTTTTCTTTCTTATTTTATTTTAATTATTGATTTAATATCATACCTTAATCATGTAATAGATCTAAGATCTAGGTATTTACTGAAGGGAAATCTTGATTTCCCAGACCAAGTTCGTTTAGATCTGATCATATCAAGAGATATATTTTAAAAATTTTTCTTTTTGATCCAGATCAGATCTAAGATGTTTTAGATCTGATTATTATTATTTTAAAAATTAAAATAAAATTAGATAAATTAAATCAAATTTAATTTACCTTGAAGTGGGTAATCCTATTATCCGTTGATGATCCTGTAAGCAGCGGAAGGTTTGGATCAAGCCACGCAAGTGCCTGGCCTCTATCGGTATCCACTCAGGCTGGATCTGAAGATCCTCTTCTTCTCTATCATATCTCCAAAAATTAGATCTGAATCTAATCTGGGATCTTCAAAACTCCTTTTGAAGATCATCAGTCATCCTTTACAGCAGCGCAGCCTTCTAGCTTTCACTCATCTTTCTCTTATCTAGATTGCACCAACCAAGGTCCAAAACCCTTTTGGACATGGAGAGGAGAGGGAGAAGATGCTTTGGCATGGAGGAGGAGAGGAGAAAAGGCCTTGGGGCATGGAGATCTCAATTAATTCAGATTACTCTTTGAGTTGGGTGCAGGGTCTTATTTATAGACTAACCATGATCCAACTCCTCTTCTTCCCAACCAATCACAACTCTTTGTGAAATCAGATCTAAATTTGATTAGTGAGAATAGAGTCCCCTATATTCTTTCTTAGAGGGCACCTAAGACCAGTCAAAGTTGGTTCTTAGGAGAACTCTAATTGGAATCCAAAAAGGAGATGGAGTCCCTGTCCAACAGGGACTCCTGGGTGCCTCCAGCTTGGGCACACGCCAAGGGTGGCTTGCGCCCTCTTCCTTGCTAGGTTTTGGCAGGGGATAGGCCTCCACCAACTCTCCAATAGGTGCGTGATACATAAACAGAAGTCAAAGTATCAATGATCAACATTTGACCAGTCAAAGGTAGACTTTTGACCAAAGTCAAAGAATGAGAAATGGCAGGTGACCAAAAATGGCTGGTAATGTCCTACAAAATAAGACAATCTTTTCTAACTTGGACAACCTCCAGTTAGACCATATGAAGGCCTTTGATTGAGCATAAACTCCTTTGGCTCAGATAGGACAACTTATTTATGATAGCAAAAGAAGAACGTTAGGTTCAATCGAGTGTTAGCATGATTTTCTTGAACCTAATTGAATCTCATTCAGATCAATTGAACTAGATCAGTTCAATTGATGATCACTAGATTCAAACCCTTGTTTGTGTGACCTAGTTAGGTTCAGTTCTATATGGTAATGGGATATGTCATGATCTCTATCATCGACATCATCGAAACTCCTTTCGATGGATCAGAACTCTTCTGATTCGAACAGCTAGAATGATCGATCATCTAAATCATTCTAATTGCTCCCAAAATCTACCAGTGACACCTAGCAGCATATGGTGGCAACCCATCAAAGTTGAATGTGAACCTCTTGGTGCAGCTACTTGTGTGATTAAGTTTTTCTATCTTGAGCCCCGATCAGATTAGGGTTAAGGTGAACTCGTCAAACCCTAGTCTCTGTCATATGATGTAATTATTCGATTTCAAGTCCTATGTGAAAATCTAAATAGAAACTCTTTCTATTATTTCACTCTGCCATGGCCATGGGCTTCTGGACTTGATTCTCATGATCATCATAGGGCTGCTCCTCTACCACCGAGGTAGATAGATTCCATCTTGATGCTATCCAATTCCTATAATGAACATGCTATAGCCAACATACACCTTAGGATTCCATATGGCTAGGAGATTGAGTAATGGTGTAGTCAAACTATAACACCCTCAAGGTGAACTACCGATGCACCTCAGGTCAAAGAACCAGATACACCATTGCAGCATCGAGTCAGTCATCGACGAGAAGGTAGACTTCCTAATGGGTACTCGTGGTGGTCATGCTCAGTGCCCTCGTTCTCTAACGAGTACCTATACTCTTGCTCTAGTGTCTCCACACCATAGACTCAAGACTCATCTACTAAAGAGAAGCGATTGTACACCAACCTTTCGGATCAATCACCATCCTCGTGATGATCCTATGGTCGGGAGCATTTTATGAGTTAATAATGATTATTCATGTCTTAAATTTTCAACTCTTGAAAATATAAATTATCATTACCATTAAATCAAAGGATGTATCACAGACACTAAATACACATATGTGATAGAAAATAACCCATTTTATTGATATTTGTCAAAACTTACAATTTTGCTCCTAGAAGTGTATTACAAGTGTTAGTCCAATTCTAGGCTTCTAGGGCATATATATCTAATAATCTCCTACTTATCCTAAAGCCAATTGGCTACAAGTCTGAAGTCCCATCTTCTCAAGGTGGGCATCGATCTTCTGTTAGCCCCAACGGCTTTGTAAGTGGGTCTGCCATATTATCTGTGGAGTTGAACTCTCTTGACCTTGACATAACCCTTCTCGAGGTAATCGCGGACGAGGTGGTATCGCCATTCAATGTGCTTGGATTTCTGGTGAGACCTTGGCTCCTTAGCAAGAGCTATGGCGCCATTATTGTCGCAGTATAGAGGAATGGCATCTGATGGCATTACTCAGATTTTTGCAGCAAACTTCTTGTACCAAAATGCTTCCTTCGTAGCCTCTGATGCAATGATATATTCTGCTTCTATGGTGGAATCTGCTATCATCGTTTGCTTGAAACTCTTTCAGCTGAAAGCACCACCATTGCACACAAACAGACTTCCAGATGTTGACTTTCGATCATCTATATCGGACATGAAATCCGAGTCTGTGTATCTCTGGAATTGGAGTTCTCCGTTACCAAAGACCAACATCATATCCTTAGTTCTTCTCAAGTACTTAAGGATACATTTCATAGAAGTCCAGTGTTCTTCACCTGGATTTGACTGATATCTGCTTGTGACACTCACAGCATGGGCTATATCAGGTCGTGTACATAGCATGGCATACATGAGGCTCCCTATTGCAGAAGCATAAGGGATCTTGCTCATGCATTCTATTTCCTCAGGTGTGCTAGGGCACATCTTCTTGGAAAGATGAATACCATGTCTGAAGGGTATTAATCCCCTCTTAGAGTTTTCAATACTAAACCTCTTTAGTACTTTCTCTATGTACATCTTCTGTGAAAGTCCTAACATCCTATTCAGTCTATCCCTAAAGACCTTAATTCCTAGAATAAAGGATGCTTCACCTAGGTCTTTCATGGAGAATTCCTTGGACAACCATAATTTGACTGTTGTCATCATGGTAATATCATTCCCAATAAGGAGTCATCCACGTACAATACGAGAAAGACAATAGCGCTCCGACTGACCTTTTTGAGGACACACGGTTTCTCTTCATTTTTGATGAAATCAAACATTTTGATCACATCATTGAAACGAGTGTTCTAGCTCCGAGATGCTTGCTTAAGTACATATATGGACCTTTGCAGCTTGCAAACCTTATGATCAATATCACTGGATGTGAAATCTAGCGGCTGTTCCATATAGATATCTTCCTCAAGATATCCATTCAAGAATGCCATTTTCAAGTCCATTTGCCATATTTCATAATCGAAATAGGCTGCAATGGAAAGCAATGTGCGGATGGACTTTAGCATAGCCACTAGGAAAAGGTATCCTGATAGTCAACGCCTTTGCGTTGACTATAACCTTTTGCCACTAGTCTAGCCTTGAATGTCTCCACATTCCCATCTACACCAATCTTTCTCTTGAAGATCCATTTACACCCAATAGGTACTAAACCTTCTGTTGGATCTATCAAGGTCCAGACTTGGTTTGAGTGCATCAAGTCAATTTCTGACTGCATTGCCTCTAGTCATTTCTCAGAGTCGATATCTGATATCACCTCATTGTAGGTTTTGGGATCATCACCATGAGCACCATTACCTACGAGGAATATTTCCTCTACTTCCTCTGAAATAATACCTAAGTATCTTTTAGGGGGATAGGAAACTCTTTCCGATCTACGAGGTAGAGGAGGTAGTGTTCTTATTGGCTCAATCTGATTTGGTTCCAATTCGTCCTTAGCTCATTGTACTTGTGAGACTTTCTCATCAAGCTTAATCTACTTTTCAATGTCGCTATCTTGAATAAACTATTTTTCAAGAAAGATGGCATGTCAACTCACAATCACATTGTGGTCTTCTGGAATGTAGAAATAGTATCCTAATGACTCTTTAGGATATCCTATGAATCGAGCTCTGAAGGACCTAAACTCTAACTTGTCCGCTTGTTGTCTTTTGACATGAGTCGGACAATCCTAAATTTTGAGATGACTCAGACTTGGTTTCTTATCGTGCCATATCTCATACGGTGTGGTAGGAACGATTTTAGAGGAAACTCTATTCAGTAGATAAATTGAAGTTAACAATGAGTGTCCCTAAGAAAATCAAGGAGGTCTGTGAAGCTCATCATGGATCGAACCATATCTAATAGGATCCAATTTCTCCATTCTGAAACCACGTTGAATAAGGTGTTTCTGATAGAGTTCATGATCTCTATCATCGACATCATTGAAACTCCTTTCGATGGATCAGAACTCTTCTGATTTGAACAGCTAGAATGATCGATCATCTAAATCATTCTAATTGCTCCCAAAATCTACCAGCAGTATATGGTGGCAACCCATCAGAGCTGAATGAGAACCTCTTGGTACAGCTACTTGTGTGATTAAGATCTTCTATCTTGAGCCTCGATCAGATTAGGGTTAAGGTGAACTCGTCAAACCCTAGTCTCTGTCATATGATGTAATCATTCGATTTCAAGTCCTATATGAAAATCTAAATAAAAACTCTTTCTATTATTTCACTCTGCCATGGCCATGGACTTCTGGACTTGATTCTCATGATCATCATAGGGCTGCTCCTCTACCACCAAGGTAGATAGATTCCATCTTGATGCTATCCAGTTCCTACAATGAACATGCTATAGCCAATATACACCTCAGGGTTCCATGTGGCTAGGAGACCGAGTAATGGTGTAGTCAAATTATAACACCCTCAAGGTGAACTGCCGATGCACCTCAGGTCAAAGAACCAGACACATCACTGCAGCATCGAGTCAGTCATCGATGAAGGTAGACTTCCTAATGACTACTCGAGGTGGTCACGCTCAGTGTCCTCGTTCTCTAATAAGTACTTATACTCTCGCTCTAGTGTCTCCACACCATAGCTCAAGACTCATCTACTAAAGAGAAATGATTGTACACCAACCTTCCGGATCAATCACCATCCTCATGATGATCCTATGGTCGGAAGCATTTTATGAGTTAATAATGATTATTCATGTCTTAAATTTTCAACTCTTGAAAATATGAATTATCATTACCATTAACTCAAAGGATGTATCATAGACACTAAATACACATATATGATAGAAAATAATCCATTTTATTGATATTAGTTAAAATTATAATTTTGCCCCTCGAAGTGTATTACAAGTGTCAACCAATTCTGACTTTTAGGGCATATATATCTAATAATTACATGATTATTTAAATAAATTTTAGATTTATTTAAGTCTTTCACTGTAAGATCTTGAAAAAGTTTCAAGATCTACCTATGAAACCCTAAATCTGGTTCCTTCAATTGGTATCAGAGCCTAGATTCTTGTTACATGATTTTTATGCATGTCTTGATCATTTCTTAGATTAGATCTAATTTATAATCTAATTATTAAATTTAAAATTAAAAAATAAAATAAAATAAAATATTTTAAATTGCATGGACTACCATAAGGTTGTCCTACTGTAAGGTTTATCCCTTACAGTGAATAGGTTATCCTAGTAGTGCTGATCTAAAATATTGATCATAAAATTTTGAATTAGATTTAAAAAATTTTATGATCTAATTAAAAATATTTTAATCTAATTTTAATCATCATAAATATGTTAGATTTGATCTAGAAAGATTTATGATTGATTATTATTGAAACTGTTTCAATTATATGAACCTGTTTAGATTAGATCTAAAATAGTTTTATGTTTATTTTACTTGCATATTGATTATGAATCAAACATGCAACTTGGTTGATAGAACCATATTGTAAAAATATTTTATAAATATGAAAATTATTTTCAAAAAGTCGAACCCCAACCCTTAGTCCAAAACTTAATTGAGAATTAAGAAGTTGATTGATTAGGATCTAGGATTATGAATTGAAGATCCTAAGACACAAATCATAACACATTGGGTTAAATGGGTTAGTGGGGATTAGATCCATTAATTGGGTTAGACCTAGGGTTGGATTAAAGAATGGACTTAATTAGAGAATTAACTAAATCTAATCAATTGTTGTCTTAGATTAGGTCTAGGATTCTCTAGAGCAATTACAATAGTTATAGTTGGTCAAGTCCATGTCTTTAACAAGACCCAAGATGGACTTGATTCTTGGCTACACAGTCTAGCACAAACTATTAGGTTGATCTAATTAAAATTAATTAAACCAGTTGGTGTCTAAGGTAAATCAGACTAGTGATTTTTAATTGGCAGCCTGCTTATCTGGCCATTTCTGATGGTATCTAAGGCAAGCCTGGTAGACCCTTCCACTGATCAAACTTACCTGGCCTCTTGGTGAGATTATGTTTCGATTGAATCGCTTGACTATTCGAGCTAACCCATGTCAGCTGGGTAAATAGTTTGACTGATTTAGGTACTCCTAGACCAGCCTATTAATGGTCTCCCTTAAGCTGACTTGGTGAAGTTAGTGGGAGGATCATGACAAGCTGGTTAATCTGACCTACTCACTTCTATAAATAAATTTTCTAAAATTATTAGGTCCTTAAAATGAAATAGTTATATGATAACTGGATCATTGCCTTTTATTAAAGTGGATGATAATGAGTCCATCAGTTGGATAATCATTGGAGGCCCAAAGATCTGGTGCTTATCGATTGATGGAATTATCATTCATTATATGATCTCTCAGATACATCTTTCTAAATGGTGGTCAGGTGGGCTAACCAAAGTTAGGCCTGATCATTCATTGGTTGGATGGGCCAAGTATGGTCATGTTTATGGTTGGACCTAACTGGACCCTTTTCTGAGAAGGCCAAAGCCAACTGATCAGGGCCTGGAGCAAAATTTAATTACTAAAAATTATTTAGAGAAATAATTGATTATGAACCTATCCTTAGATGTACATGGGTGGGCTAACCAAAGTTAGGCTTGTGTACAGTCTATGTGGATTCTAGTACCCACTAAGAAATTAGGATAATTCCTCGAATTAGAGGTAGCGGCTATCAATTTGAATAAAATAGTGAGAGAAATCTTTTGATTAAAGTCTAAATTTTTAGGTTTAATGAATCAATTACTAATTAGATTTTGATTTTTCTTTGTGCAGACATGGCCACTTCTTTATCGCTCAGATCATTATTGGATAATGATAAGTTAGTAGGATCCAACTTTGGTAGCTGGTACCAAAAGTTGAAGATTGTCCTGAAGCATGAATGGATCCTATATGTACTAACGGATCCTGCACTTGAGGAACCAGCTGCCAATGCATGTGGAACAGTCAGAGATACTTATCAGATGCGGCTCAATGACCGAAGCATGGTGTGTTGCATTATGTTGGCTGCGATGAACGATGAGTTTAGTTGCAAGTTTGAGATAGCTCAGCCAAATGAAATGCTCCAAGTGTTGGAGGATTATTTTGGCACACCCGATGACATTGAGAGGCACAAGACTGGTTATGCCATCTTTAATGCCAGAATGCTGGATGGTGCCTCTATCACTGATCATGTATTGTACATGATTGAGCTGATAGAGCGCTTGAGCAAGCTCGGCTTTTCTTTGCACAAATAACTTGGAAAAGATGCAATACTGAACTCGCTGCCCAAGTCTTATTTCCCATTTCTTACACATTATAGAATGTCAAAGCCTGAAGTGGATTACCATGGGTTACTGAGATTACTTAAGAACTTTGAGAAGGATCACCAACTTTATAAGAAGTCGGTGAACTTAGTGGGAGATTCGTCTTCTTATTCTCGATCCTTTGGAAAAAAAAAGAAGAACAAGAAGAAGAAAGCTAAGAAGGTGCATGTTCATGGTAGGACACCTGTGTAGGCTTAGACCCCAAAGACCATGTCCGATAAGACTCAAGCTGAATGCTTCTTTTGCAAGAAGCGAGAGCACTGGAAGAGGAACTATCCTCAGTACATTACCTCCCTGAACCCAAACAGGCAGAGAAAGAAGCAAGCTATTGCTGGGCAAGATTTTTATATGATAACTTCTTGCAATTTTTCTATTTGTGATATTACTGACTAGGTATTGGATACTGGTAGCCCTTACCATATTTGCAATTCATTGCAGGGGTTGCAGGTTAGTAGAAGATTCGAGCAAGGTGAGAGATTCCTGAACGTTGGAGATGGAAGATCAGTTTCAATTCTAGCTTTAGAAATTTTGAATTTTGTATTTGAATCTCATACCGTTGTTCTTAGTGATTGTTATTTTTGTCCTAGTTTCTTTTTAAATATCATTTCTGTAGGCCTTTTGGCCATGAACAATTATGAAATTTTAATAAAGAAATGAGTTTGTAATGTCATTATGAATGGTGTTACTACTTTCTATGGACAATTGAACAATGGTGTATATATATTATCACAACCTGTTAATATAGTCTATTCTACTAGCAAGAATTCTATATTAGATAGTGTATCAGATATCTACTTATGGCACTATAGGCTAGGTCATATAAATAAGAATAAGATAAATAGGTTGACTCAGGAGGAAATCCTTAAAGTTAATGATTGTGAATCACTTCTAACCTATGAGTCCTATCTTCTTGGTAAAATGACCAAGTCACCTTTCACTAAAAAAGGTGGGAGAGCCAATAAGCTCTTAGGTCTAGTACATACTAATGTATTTGGACCAATGAGCATAAGTGCCAGAGATGGATATGTCTATTTCATCACTTTCATTGATGATCTATCCAGATATGGATATATCTATCTGATAAAATATAAGTCAGATTTTTTTGAAATATTCAAACGATTCTGAAGTGAAGTAGAAAAATAAACAGAAAAGAGCATTAAAACTCTTCGATCTGATCGAGGAGGAGAATACCTTTTTGATGAGTTTCTCACATATCTAGGAGAGAATGAAATTCTCTCTCAATGGACTCCTCTTGGAACACTATAGCATAATGGTGTGTCTGAAAGGAGGAATCAAACTCTGTTAGATATGGTCCGATCCATGATGAGATTTGCCAGCTTACCGATATCCTTCTGGGGATATGCACTCGAATCAGCTTGTTATCTATTAAATAGGGTTCCATGTATGTCTATAGTTAAAACCCCATATGAGATATGGATAGGACGTAAGCCAACACTTTCACACCTTAGGGTTTGGGGGTGCCCGACTTATGTCAAATGATTAGTTACAGACAAACTTGGACCTAGGTCTGATAAGTGTACTTTCATAGGGTACCCAAAAAAGACCAAAGAATACTATTTCTACCATGCTGATGAACAAAATATGTTCGTCAGCCTTAGGGCAACCTTTTTGGAAAAGAGGTTCCATGATGAAGAAACTGTTGCCTCTAAGGTTGAACTTGATGAAGATCAATAGGTAGAAAATCCAACATAGAATGTTGAACCTAAGTCGAATTTGATCGGATCAGATTCGAATCCTAGTGAACCCAATCCATTAAGATGATCCGATAGAGTACCCCACCATTTGGACAGATACTATGGATTTTTGGTCCAGGATGGTGATCCTATCGAATTTGATGAGAGCGATGAGGATCCAATCACTTATATGGATGTGATGCAGAGATCCAACTCTGAGAAATGGCTAGATGCCATGAGATCCAAAATGGATTCCATGAAGGTCAATGATGTATGGACATTAGTTGACCCACTTGAAGGGGTTGAATCCATTGGGTGTAAATGGGTCTTCAAAAGGAAGAGGGGCACAAATAGAAAGTTGGAGATCTATAAAGCCTGACTGGTTGCCAAGGGGTATCATCAATGTTATGGTATTGACTATGACAAGACGTTCTCTCCTGTGGCAATGCTCAAGTCCATTCGGTTCATGCTTGCCATTGCTGCCCATCTGGACTATGAGATCTGGTAGATGGATGTGAAGATAGCTTTCTTAAATGAAGAGCTAACCAAAGAGATGTATATGATACAACCTAAAGGGTTCACATCCATAGATGAGTCCAAGGTGTGCAAGCTTTAGAGATCCATTTATGGATTGAAGCAGACATCTCAGAGTTGGAACATGCATTTTGATAAAGTGATCAAAATGTATGGCTTCATTAAGAATGAAGGAGAATCCTGCATTTATAAATGGGCAAATGGTCCAGTAGTGGTATTTCTTATTTTGTACGTGGACGATATTCTCTTAATCAAAAATGACATCCCCACACTACAAGGAATAAAAATCTAGTTGTCATCACAATTCTTCATGAAGGACTTGCATGAAGCATCCTACATCCTAGGGATGAAGATCTATACGGATAGATCTAAAAGGATGCTTGGTATATTCCAGTCTACGTACATAGAAACTATGTTGAAGAGGTTCAGCATGGAGAATTTCAAAAGGGCTATCTCCCAATAGGCCAAGGAATTTTTCTCTCTAAGAAGGATTGTTCAAGAACTCCTGAAGAGAGAGAGCGTATGAGTAGAATTCTATATGCTTCAGTAGTGGGATCTATTATGTATGCAATGACATGTACGAGATCATACATGGCATACTCACTAGGAGTGGTGAGTAGATATCAATCTGACCCTAAAGAAAATCACTGAAAGGTGGTTAAAATCATCCTTAAATATTTGAGAAATACTAAGGATCAATGGTTGGTTTATGGTGAGTCAGATCTGAAGCTTGTGGGGTTTACAGACTCTAGCTTTCAATCTGACCATGATGACAGTAAAAGTATACTGGGGTATATCTTTACTCTAAATGGTGAAGTCATCTACTAAAAAAATTTCAAGCAGCATATAGTGGCTGACACTATTTGCAAAGTAGAGTACATGGCAGCATCAGATGCAACAAAGAAAGCTATGTGGCTGAGGAAGTTCATTACCGAGCTCGGAGTAGCATCCTCCATTGATGGTCCAGTCCTACTCTACTGCGATAGCACTGGCGCCATAGATCAAGCAAAGAAATCGAAGGTACACCAGTGGATAAAGTACATTCTGCACTGCTTTCATTTGGTCTGTAAGATCATGGATCATGGATCCTGCTTACGGCAGGCACATAACAACAATTCCTAAGTACTAAATCTAAGCCAGATGGTAGTCAAAGAGGGTAGGTTTCCATGGCCATAGCAGTAATCCTTGCTTCATTTTCGACACGTAAGATCATCTCACCATCCCTCAGCCTTCAGCTATCCTCAAGACTTTGCGTGGAAGTGCACAAATGAGCACTAGGACCAGTGTCAAACATCCAACTAGATGTAGAAGAAACTGTAAGGTTAGATTCAATAACGAGCATACCTCCAAAAGGATCTATCTCCTTATTATTCTTCAGGATAACCAGGTATGTAGGGCATTCCACTTCTAGTGGCCATCAATATTATAATGAAAATATTTTTTATTGTCAGCGGCCTTCTTTTTTAGCTCTGCCTTCCTTTTCTTTCCACCTTCCACCTTCTACGTTTTCACAGACTTCTTTTTCTTTCCAAAAGACTTTCTTTTGAAAGAAGTTCATTTCATAGCAAGTACTGAGCTTTTAGAACCTTTCATAGAAAGCTCAGCAGTAACCAGCATATTCATAAGTTTGGCTAGAGTATTCTGAAGTTTATGCATATGGTAGTTCATGATGAACTGTCCATATGCATTAGTCAAGGATTGCAGAATTATATCATTCTATAGATCCTGGTCTAACTTCACTCCAAGCTTCTCAAGCTCTTCCAAGTCCTTGATCATCATTAGATAATGATCTTGGATTGACTGCCCATCATGCATTTTAGCCTTAAATAATTGTTTAGTGATCTAATATTTGGCTGTGCGACTCTATTCACCAAACAACTCTTACAGATAAGCCAATATTTGGTAGGCAGTCTTGATATCTTCATGTTGGCATTGAAGCTAATCAGACATTGAGCCCAACATGTAGTATCCGACCTTGTTATCTTCATCTATCTATTTGTCAAAAGACGCTCTCTATTCAGTGGTTGAATGGACTAGTAAGGTGGAGGGATCCTAATCCAATACATGAGTTAACTTTTCAAAATCTAAAATAATTTTGAAGTTTTAAAATCAATCCTTATAATTGGGTTCGATCAGTCTATGGGTATCCAGAATACGAGCTAGTGGGTTGGATGCAGACATTTTTTTTTTTTCTATAGAGAGTCAAAGTTTCTAGTTAAATTTTATAATTAAGACTTGACCAATTTATTTAGAAATTTAATTTTTAAATAAATTAGCTCCTACTATTTTCTTTAGATCCCTATACTCCCTCTGTAGAGATGTAAAAATCTCCATGATTAATGATTTCTAGTGGGTGGTGAGTCTCACCAACTGACTCATCACCTCACCTAACAGTTATTGATGATGGGTTAGCCAATGAGTGAACAACTCTTGTCTAATGATTCTCTAATCATGGTATACCCAGGCTTGATCTCTAATTCATGAATCTCATCATGCCCAAAATATTGATCCACTCCTTAGTTAAGTCAGATCCACCATTTTCACAGATTGGATTTTTAATTAGGTCTCTCATCGTATCTAAAATATTGAGCCCAATCCATCCTCCAGCCCATAGCATCCAATGCCTAATAGACATGGTTGCATCTTTCTAGGTGCAACTGAACCACTGTAACCAGTCGAGAACAATCAACCCCGAAAAGGGTCCGCACATCTACAATGGTGGAAGACCTCAGACTTAATCTTTTCTTAGGGAGAATTTAATTCAGGTCTCATTAAACTAGACTTGACATAGTCATAACAATTATGACTAACCTAGTGGCATGGGTTAGCTCAGATTATTGACCACCTCAGATCAGGAACTGAGTCAACAGATATGGCCAGGTAAGTGAGACCAGGTGGAAGGAATATGCCATTAACTCATAAGAATGCATTCAGAGTCGAGTAGCTCCCAATTAAAAATCAGTCGGTCGTATGTGCCAAACTTACCTTAGACACCAAATTGTTGAGCCAGAACCAATTGGGTTAGCCTACAATCCAGAACTCTAACCTCTGAGCCTAATTAGGTCTTGCTTGATCCATCACTCATGTGACTCGATCTTGACCCAGACTTAATCCTATTAGGTTGGTCAATTTAAGCATTGTTGATCCCATCTAACCAACTCTTGATTCGGTTTGATCAACCGCTTAGACCTAATTGAGCTACCCAAGCCCGAACCCAGTATTATGAATATGTCTTAGATCTAAAAATTCTTAATTTTAGACCTAATTAATATTTTATAATCTTAATTCTTAATTAAGTTTAGGGTTCATAAACAAAATATGCACAATAAAATCCTAGGGCTTTCAGGATCTAGGGTTTTGTAGAAAGTAAGTTTTGGAATTTCTGATTAAGGACGAACACGCAGCACCCCTACACATCATAAGAACATTCCCATCGAATGGAAGAGAGGGCCTTTAAATCCCTTCTTCATTCTTATGATCCGGACGGCCAAGAGGAATGCCTTAATCAGGAACATAAGATGAATACTACAAAACTAGTTTTAGATCTATATCATATATCTCATATACAAATTAGATCTAATCAAAAATGGCATATTTTGCATACATATCTCATGTATCATAATCATGCATATTTTCAGATCTAAATTATCTCATAAATAATCTAAAAAATAAAGATTTAAATTTGATCATTATCAAAATAAATTTAATCTAAGACAACTTTGTAGAACTATTCTACAACTAGTCTAGAACATGCATCAATCATATCTCATATGATATTAAAATTAAATAATTATTTATTTATTTTTTAGATCTTATTATAATATTTATAATATCAAAAAATAATAAATAAATAGATCTAAAAATTATAACTTAATTAAATTAAAATTATGAAACATGCAAGACTATTCTATAGAACTATTCTATTCCTTAGAACTAGTCATGCATATTTTCATACATCTTAGATCTAAATTATTTAATTTTAATTTAATTTTTAATTTTAAATCTAATCACATCTAATGTGACATATAAAATATTCTAATTATCAAATCAAAAATATACTAAAATTAGATCTAATTAATTATGGGAACCTGGCTCTGATACCAGTTGAAGGAAAAATCCTATTTTCCAGGTCAGATTTGTTCAGATCTGATTGGATCAAGAGAGATATTTCAAAAAAAAAATTTCTTAGATCTAAATTAGATCTAAGACTCTTCAGATTTAATTTTACTCATTTGATAAAGTAAAATAAATAAAGTAAATTAAATCTAATTTAGTTATAACTTGTTATGGGAAATCCTATTATCGTGTGATGATCTCGATGTTTGCTTGAGGTTCTGGATGTAGCCACGTAAGTGGCTGACCTCTACCGGTATCCATTCAGCTAAGATCTAAAGATCTTCTCCTTCTTAATCTCTCCTCCAAAAATTAGATCTAGATCTAATTTTGAATGTCTTCAAAATGGGTTTTGAAGATCAGCTGTTGCCTCTTGCAGTAGTGCTACCTTCTTCCTTTCCTATCGCCTTTCTTTTGCTCAGATCGCACCAAACTTGCACCCAAAAATTCTTGGATGTGGATAGGAGAGAGAGGATCTAAAGGTGGCATGGAGAGGGAGGGAGAGAAGCCTTGTGGCATGGGTAGAACCTCTTAATCCTAGGTGCAGACAAGGTTTATATAGATCCTGCTGCACCATGCAGTGCCACATCATCCCGATAAATCATGGTTCTTTGTGCAATCAGATCTAAATCTGATTTATGGGATGACATCATCTGATCCAATCAGATTAGAGTTCTTCAAGAACCTCCTTAGGTGGTGCCAAGACTGGTCAAAGAAGACTCTTTGGTGCCATCCAAGTTGAAAGCATGAAGCAACTAGAGTCATATCTGTATGGGACTCCAAGCATGATCCTCATGGGGTGCATGCCTCCCTAGGCATGCACCCCTTTCCTTTCTACTTTTTAGTTGGGGGACAAAGCCCCATATTCTCTCCTATGGGTGCATGACACATGGGCAGATGTCTAAGTGTCAGAGGTCAATGTTTGACCAAAGTTAAAGGACAAGATTTAGCAGGTGACGGAAAATGGTAGGTGTTGTCTCAAATTTATCTCATAAATTAAGACAACCCTTTTTTGACCTGGACAAGCTCCAGTCAGAACAAGTAATGGCTCCTGAGTGAGCTCAAACATATTTGGCTCAATTGAGACAAGCCTTAATGATTGTTGAAGGAGAACATTAGGCTCAATCGTGTGCTAGCATGATTTCCTTGAACCAATTGAATCTTATTCAAATCAATTGAACTGGATTAGTCCAATTGATGATATCTAGATCTAAACCCTTATTTGTGTGATCTAGTTAGGTTCAGTTTCATATGGTAATGGGATACATCATGATTTCTACCATCGACGTCATCGAAACACCTTCCGATGGATCAGAATTTTTTTAATTTCGATAACTAGTATGATCGATCATCCAAATCATTCTAATTGCTCCCAAAATCCACCAGTGACACCTAGTAGCATATGGTGGCAACCTATTAGAACTAAAAATGAACCTCTCGGTGCAGTTACCTGTGTGATTAAGTTCCCCTACCTTGAGCCTTGATTGGATTAGGGTTAAGGTGATCTCATCAAATCCTAATTTTCATCATATGAATTAATCATTCGATTCAAGTCCAATGTGAAAATCCTAATGGAAACTCTTTCTATTATTTCACTTTACCATGACCATGGGCTTATGGACTTGATTGTCATGATCATCATAGGGCTGCTCCTCATCTATCGAGGTAGATAGATCCTCTATTGGTGCAATCCAATTTCTACAATGAACATGCTATAGCCAACATATACCTTAGGATTTCGAATGGCTAGGAGATCGAGTTATGGTATAGTCAAACTATAACACCCTCAAGGTAAACTACTGATGCACCTTAGATCAAAGAACCAGACACACCACTACAGCTTCGAGCTAGTCATCGAAGAGAAGGTAGACTTTCTCATGACTGCTCGAGGTGGTCACACTCAGTGCCCTCATTCTCTAACGAGTACCTGTACTCTTACTCCAGTGTCTCTACACCATAGACTCAAGACTCATCTACCCTAAAGAAGTGATCATACACCAACCTTTCAGATCAATCACCATCCTCATGATGATCCTATGGTCGAGAGCATTTTATGAGTTAATAATAAAAATTCATGTCTTAAATTTTCAACTCTTGAAAATATAAACTATCATTACCATTAACTCAAGGGATGTATCATAGACACTTTCAAATACACATTGTGATAGAAAATAATTCATTTTATTATTTATTGTCAAAATTATAATTTTGCCTTTAGATGTGTATTACAAGTGTCAGCCAAATCTGGCTTCTAAGGCACACATATCTAACAAATATAGTTTCCATATAATTCAACCCCTTGGCCACAATGCTTGTAGGATACATCAGAGTTTAACTATCAACTCTGATCAGGTTGTCAACTTTGTATTTCAAAATACCACATCCATCTGATGGATTATCCTAGCCAAGATTTTGCTATATTGAAATACAGTGATACATTCTTCTCCAACTCTTGGAGTGGTCAATTCCATCTTGATCACACTCCGACTTCGCAAGTACTTGACTGTGCCTAGAAGCCTTCCGTTATTGAATTAGAATTTCAGTTAGTCCAGTACCAAAGTACAGTGAGTTGCTTGCAAGTCACTGAGGTGATCTCAAGTCTAAGAGATACTTATACCTATATCCCATCAGAGACATTCTCGACTGTAGAATGCTTTGGAGTTGGTCACGTTCAATAATGATGTACTCATACATCTGACTTGTATGCCATACTAGTGTCTCCACATATCTTGATTAAGAGGATAACCAATTTATATAGCGTATAGCGACCTATGCTCGATAGATGCTGTCATTCTAATTAACAGCCTATCATTTGATCGTGAATAAATTTAAGGATTAATCGATAAAACCTCTTTTTATCAAAATTAAATAGTCCTAAGGATTTCATCACAACAATGGAGTTCATTAGAAGATGTAAACTTATGATGAAAAAAGATGCCAAAATATTTTTTATTGATTAATAAATCAATTATAATTATAAAATAGCTCAATCATCAACAGGCTAACGAATGGCTTTGGGACATAATTTTCAACAACTTTCACTTATCCAAAAGCCACTCTATACAGTATCTAATACCCATCTTCGACTTATGGTTGTTGAACTTTTTGATTGCCAGGGCTTTAGTGAAAGGGCCGGCTAGGTTCTTCTTTCCATCGATCTACTGAAGGTCAACATCACCACGATCCACGATCTCATGGACCAAATGGAAGCAACGTAGAATGTACTTTGTCCGTTGGTGTGCCTTCGATTTCTTTGCTTGACCTATGATGCCAGTGCTATCACAGTAGAGCAGGACTGGACCATCAATGGAGGGTGCTATTCTGAGCTCAATGATGAACTTCCTCAGCCATACAGCTTTCTTTGCTGCATCTGATACTATCATATACTCTGCTTCACAAATAGAGTCGGTCATTGTATGCTGCTTGAAACTTTTTCAGTAGATGGCTCCACCATTTAGAGTAAAGATATACCCCGACACACTTTACTGTCATCATGGTCAGATTGAAAGCTGGAGACTGTAAACCCCACAAGCTTCAAATCTAGCTCACCATAAACTAACCATTGGTCCTTAGTATTTCTCAAATACTTAAGGATGGTTTTAACCACCTTCTAGTGATTTTCTCTAGGGTCAGACTGGTATCTACTCCTCACTCCTAGTGAGTATGCCACGTCTGATCTCGTACATATCATTGCATACATAATAGACCCCACTATCGAAGCATATGAAATTCTATTCATACGTTCTCTCTCTTCAGGAGTTGTCAGACAATCCTTCTTAGAGAAAAAAATTTCTTGACCTATCGAAAGATAGCCCTTTTTGGAATTCTCCATGGTAAACCTCTTCAGCACATTTTCTATGTATGTGGATTGGGATATACCAAGCATCCTTTTAGATCTATCCCTATAAATCTTCATCCCTAGGATGTAGGATGCTTCACCCAAGTCCTTTATGTAGAACTATGATGACAACTAGACTTTTATTCCTCGTAGTGCGGGGATGTCATTCTCGATTAAGAGAATATCCTCTACATACAAAATAAAGAATACCACTACTGGACCATTTGCCAATTTGTAAATGTAGGGTTCTTCTCCGTTCTTAATGAAGCTATACGTTTTGATCACTTTATCAAAATTCATGTTCCAACTTCGAGATGCTTGCTTCAATCCATAAATGGATCTCTAAAGTTTGCACACCTTGGACTTATCTGTGGATGTGAACCCTTCAAGTTGTATTATATGCACCACTTCGATCAGCTTTTCAATTAGGAAAGCTATCTTCACATCCATCTGCCAGATCTCATAGTTCAGATGGGCAACAATGGCAAGCATGATCCAAATGGACTTGAGCATTGCCATAAGAGAGAACATCTCATCATAGTCAATACCATAACATTGATGATACCCCTTAGCAATCAGATGGGCTTTATAGGTCTCCACCATTCCATCTACGCCCCTCTTCCTTTTGAAGATCCATTTACACCCAATGGGTTTAACCCCTTTAGGTGGGTCAACTAATGTCCATACATCATTGACCTTCATGGAATCTATTTCGAATCTTATGGCTTCTAGCCATTTCTCAGAGTCAGATCTCCACATCGCATCCATATAAGTGATCGGATCCTCATCGTTCTCATCGAGTTCGATGGGATTATCATCCTAGACCAAGAATCCATAATATTTATCTAGATGGTGGGGTACTCTGTCGGATCGCCTTAATGGTGTGGGTTCACTAGGCTTCGGATCTAATCTGATCAAATCTGACTTAGGTTCAATGTTCTGTGTCAAACTTTCTACCTATTGAACTCCATCAAGTTCAACCTTAGAGGCAACAGTTCCTTCATCAAGGAACTTATTTTCCAAAAAGGTTGCCCTAAGACTGACAAACACCTTTTGTTCAACAACATGATAGAAATAGTATCCTTTGATCTCTTTTGGGTACCCTATGAATGTACACTTGTCAGACCTAGGTCTAAGTTTATCTGTAACTATTTGACATAAGTCGAGCACCCCCAAATCCTAAGGTTTGAAAGTGCTGGCTTACGCCCTGTCGATATCTCATATGGGGTTTTAACTACAGACTTACTTGGAACTCTATTTAATAGATAACAAGCCGATTCGAGTGCATATCCTCAAAAGGATATTGGCAAGCTGGCAAATTCCATCGTGGATCGGACCATGTTTAATAGAGTCTGATTTCTCCTTTCAGACACATCATTATACTGTAGTGTTCTAGGAGGAGTCCATTGGAAGAGAATTTCATTCTTTCCTAGATATGTGAGAAACTCATTAGAAAGGTATTCTCCTCCTCGGTCAGATCGAAGAGTTTTAATACTCTCTCCAATTTATTTTTCTACTTCACTTCAATATCATTTGAACATTTCAAAAGAGTTTGACTTATATTTCATCAGATAGACATATTCATATCTGGATAGATCATCTATGAAAGTGATGAAGTAGACATATCTATCTCTGGCACTTGTGCTCATTGGTCCACATACATCAGTATATACTAGACCTAAGAGCTCAATGGCTCTCTCACCTTTTCCAGAGAAAGGTGACTTGGTCATTTTATCAAGAAGATAGGACTCATAGGTTGGAAGTGATTCACAATCATTAACTTCGAGGATTTCCTCCTAAGCCAACCTATTTATTCTGTTCTTATTTATATGACCTAGACTACAGTACCATAAGTAGATATCTGATACACTATCTAATTTAGGGTGCTTGCTAGTAGAATAGACTACATTAATAGATTGTAATAATATATATACACCATTGTTCAATTATCCACAGAAAGCAGTAACTCCATTCATAATGACATTACAAACTCATTTTTTTATTGAAATTTCATAATTGTTCATGGCCAAAAGACCTACAAAAATGATATTTAAAAAAAAATTAGGATAGAAATGACAATCACTAAGAACAACAGAATGAGATTCAAATATAAGTTTCAAAATTCCTAAAGCTAGAACTGAACTAGTCTTCCATCTTTAACATTCAGGAATCTCTCACCTTGCTCGAATCTTCTACTGACCTACAACCCTGCAATGAATTACAAATATGGTAAGGGCTATCGATATCCAATACCTAATCAGTAATATCATAAATAGAAAAATTACAAGGAGTTATTATTAGATATATGTGCCATAGAAGCCAGAATTGGCTGACACTTGTAATACACTTCTAGAGGCAAAATTATAATTTTCACTAAAATCAATATAATAGGTTATTTTCTATCACATATGTGTATTTAGTCTCTGTGATACATGTTAGATATATGTGCCCTAGAAGCAAGAATTGGCTGACACTTGTAATACACTTCTAGGGGCAAAATTATAATTCTGACTATAATCAATAAAATGGGTTATTTTCTATTACACATATGTATTTAGTGTCTGTGATACATCCTTTGAGTTAATGGTAATGATAATTCATATTTTCAAGAGTTGAAAATTTAAGATATGAATAATCATTATTAACTCATAAAATGCTTCGGACCATAGGATCATCATGAGGATGGTGATTGATCCAAAAGGTTGGTGTACAATCGCTTCTCTTTAGTAGATGAGTCTTGAGTCTACAGTGTGGAGACACCAAAGCAAGAGTATAGATACTCGTTAGAGAATGAGGGCACTGAGCGTGACCACCTCGAGTAGTCATTAGGAAGTCTACCTTCTCGTCAATGACGGATTCGATGCTACAGTTGTGTGTCTAATTCTTTGACCTGAGATGCATCGGCAGTTCACCTTGAGGGTGTTATAATTTGACTACACCATTACTCGATCTCCTAGCCATATGGAATCCTGAGGTGTATGTTGGCTATAGCATGTTCATTGTAGGAACTGGATAGCATCAAGATGGAATCTATCTACCTCGGTGGTAGAGGAGCTGCCCTATGATGATCATGAGAATCAAGTTCTGAAGCTCATGGCCAGGGCAGAGTGAAATAATAGAAAGAGTTTCTATTTAGCTTTTCACATCGGACTTGAATCGAATGATTACATCATATGATAGAAACTAGGGTTTGACGAGTTCACCTAAACCCTAATCTGATCGAGGCTTAAGATAGAAGAACTTAATCACACAGGTAGCTGCACCAAGAGGTTTGCATTTAGCTCTGATGGGTTGCCACCATATACTGCTAGGTGTCACTGGTGGATTTTGGGAGCAATTAGAATGATTTAGATGATCGATTATTCTAGCTGTTCGAATCAGAAGAGTTCTGATCCATCGAAAGAAGTTTTGATGATGTCAATGATAGAGATCATGACATATCCCATTACCATACAAAACTAAACCTAACTGGGTCACACAAATAAGGATTTGAATCTGGTGATCATCAATTGAACTGATCCAGTTTAATTGATTTAAATGAGATTAAATTAGATTCAAGGAAATCATGCTAGCACTCAATTGAACCTAACGTTCTTCTTTTACTATCATAAATAGTTATCCTGACTGAGCCAAAGGAGTTTGTGCTCATTTAGAGGCCTTCACTTTGTCTAACTAGAGCTTGTCCAAGTTAGAAAAGGTTGTCTTATTTTGTAAGATATTATCTACCATTTTTGGTCACATGCCATTTCTCATCCTTTGACTTTGGTCAAAAGTTGACCTTTGACTGGTCAAATATTGATCATTGATACTTTGACTTTTGTCCACGTATCATGCACCTATTGAAGGACTGGTGGGGGCTTGTCCTCCTGCTAGAACCTGATAAGGAGGAGGGCGCACGCCACCCTTGGCGTGGGCCCAAGCTGGAGGCGCCCAAGAGTCCCTATTGGACTAGGACTCCATCTTCTTTTTGGATTTTGATTAGAGTTCTCCTAAGAACCAACTTTGACTGGTCTTAGGTGCCATCTAAGAAAAAATCCAGGAGACTCTATTTCCACCAATCAGATTTAGATCTGATTTCATAAAGGGTTGTGATTGGTTGGGAAGAAGAGGAGTTGGATCACGCTTAGTCTATAAATAAGACCCTACGCCCAATTCAAAGAGCATCACAATTCTCCATGCCCTAAGTCTGCTTCTCCTCTCCTCCTCCATGCCAAAGCACCTTCTCCCTCTCCTCTCCACATCTAAAGAGGTTTGGATTCTTGGTTGGTGCAATCTAGATGAGAGAAAGGCGACTGAAAATTACAAGGCTGCACTGCTGCAAAGGACGACTGCTGATCTTCGAAAGGTATTTTGAAGATCCTCCAGATCAGATCCAGATCTAATTTTTGGAGACATGATAGAGAAGAAGAGGATCTCTAGATCCAACCAGAGTGGATATTGGTAGAGGCCAGGCACTTGCGTGGCGAGATCCAGAACCTTCCGCTGCTTATATGATTATCAACGGATAATAGGATTACCCACTTCAAGGTAAATTAAATTTGATTTAATTTATCTAAATTTATTCTAATTATTAAAATAATAAGAATGAAATATAAAACATCTCAGATCTAATTAGGATCAAAGAAAATTTTTTTTTAAAATATATCTCTTGATACTGATCAGATCTAAACGAACCTTTGGTCCGAAAAATCTGGATTTCCCTTCAAATTGGTATCAGAGCAAGGTTCTAAAAGTATTTAGATCTAAATTTTAAATTAATTTTAATTAGATAAAATAAGTGATTTCAGATGTCAATAAGATGTGATCATCTCTCTCTT